>WNWK01023468.1:0-31059 GCA_009830355.1 Cherax destructor
GGGTCTTCCAGTGGGCAGTGGAGAACAACATGACGTTCAATGGTGATAAGTTTCAGCTGCTTAGGTATGGAAAAAATGAAGAACTCAAAAGGAACACTATATACAAAACGCAAGAGGGTCACCACATAGAACGAAAGGAACACGTTAAGGACTTGGGAATAATTATGTCTGCTGATCAATCTTTTAAAGACCATAACAAGACAAAGATCACAACAGCCAGGAATATGACGGGGTGGGTATTGAGAACTTTCAAAACAAGGGAAATAATGCCGATGTTGACACTCTTCAAATCGGTAGTGCTCCCTCACTTAGAATACTGCTCTGTGCTGACGGCCCCGTTCAGGGCAGGAGAAATATCAGAGCTGGAACAAATTCAGAGATCGTTTACGACTCACATTGAGCCATTGAAACATCTAAATTATTGGGAACGCCTTCAAGTCTTGAACATGTACTCATTGGAGCGGAGGAGAGAGAGATACATGATAATATATACTTGGAAAGTACTTGAGGGCCTGGTCCCAAATCTGCACACTGCCATAACAACATACTGGAGTGAGAGATATGGGAGAAAGTGTAAAATAAACCCAGTGAGGAGCAGGGGTGCGGTGGGGACAATACGGGAGCACTGTATTAACATCCGGGGTCCCAGACTATTCAACATCTTACCAGAAGATATCCGAAACATCGCTGGAACCAGTGTAGAAGCCTTCAAGAGGAAACTGACAAGTATCTTCATCGGGTGCCAGATCAACCAGGCTGTGATGGATATGTGGGGCAGCGGGCCTCCAGCAGCAACAGCCTGGTTGACCAGGCAGCCAGCAGCCTGCCCATGGCCGCCAGAGAGGATCTGAAACTCTTCAAAGGTATATCAAAGGTACAAAGGTCACCCTCCATCACACAAGGTCATTCATCCACACAGGTCACCTATCATCCACACAGGTCATCCTCATCATCCACACAGGTCCCTCACTCCACTTCATCATCCACACACAGGTCACCCTCCATCATCACACACAGGTCATCCTGCATCATCACACACAGGTCACCCTGCATCATCACACTAAACCTCCATCATCACACATTGCATCATCCTCCATCAACAGATACCATTACCCTTCATCATCACCACACTCTCATCATCCTCCATCATCACAACAGATGCATCATCCTCCATCAACAATTCACACCATCACCGTACATCTAAACCCATCACCTCATCATCACACACTCATCATCCTCCATCCACACACTCACACCCTCATACCTCACACTCATCCTCCATCATCCACAACTCATCACCTCATCCACTCACAACTCATCACCCATACCTCATCACCCTCCATCATCACACACACTCATCACCTTCCATCATCCACACTCACATCACCCTCCATCATCCACCACATCATCACCCTCCATCATCAAACACTCATCATCACCCTCCATATCACCCACACTCATCACTCTCCATCATCACCACACACCGATCACCCTCCATATCACCACACATGCATCACCCTCCATCATCACCACACACATCACCCTCCATCATCACCACACATGCATCACCTCCATCATCACCACACACGCATCACCCTCCATATCACCACACACTCACCCTCCATCATCACCACACACACGTCACCCTCCATTATCACCACACACATCACCCTCCATCATCACACACATGCATCACCCTCCATCATCACCACACACACGTCACCCTCCATCATCACCACACACGCATAACCCTCCATCATCATCACACACACGTCACCCTCCATCATCACCACACATGCATAACCCTCCATCATCACCACACACACGTCACCCTCCATCATCACCACACATATATCACCCTCCATCATCACCACACACACGTCACCCTCCATCATCACCACACACGCATCACCCTCCATCATCACCACACACCCGTCACCCTCCATCATCACCACACATGCATCACCCTCCATCATCACCACACACGCATCATCCTCTATCATCATCACACATGCATAACCCTCCATCATCACCACACATGCATCCCCCTCCATCATCACCACGCATGCATCACCCTCCATCATCACCACACACGCACCATCCTCTATCATCATCACACGCTCATCACCTTCCATCATCCAAACACACATCACTCTCTGTACAATATACCACTGGTCTGAATTCCTATGCAATATACGTACCTCTATTTTGCGTGATTATGCAATATACCGCTGGTCAGTATACCAAACAATATACCGCTGGTCAGTATACCAAACAATATACCGCTGGTCAGTATGCCATGCAATACACCGCTGGTCAGTATACCAAACAATATACCGCTGGTCAGTATGCCATGCAATACACCGCTGGTCAGTATACAAACAATATACTGCTGGTCAGTATGCCATGCAATACACCGCTGGTCAGTATACCAAACAATATACCGCTGGTCAGCATGCCATGCAATACACCGCTGGTCAGTATACCAAACAATATACCGCTGGTCAGTATGCCATACAATACACCGCTGGTCAGTATACCAAACAATATACCGCTGGTCAGTATGCCATACAATACACCGCTGGTCAGTATACCAAACAATATACCGCTGGTCAGTATGACATACAATACACCGCTGGTCAGTATACCAAACAATATACCGCTGGTCAGTATGCCATACAATACACCGCTGGTCAGTATACCAAACAATATACCGCTGGTCAGTATGCCATACAATACACCGCTGGTCAGTATACCAAACAATATACCGCTGGTCAGTATGCCATACAATACACCGCTGGTCAGTATACCAAACAATATACCGCTGGTCAGTATACCATACAATACGCAGGTCAGCTTACCCATAAAATATAATACTTGCCAGAATTTCCATACAATATTCCACGTGTTTGTTGTTCATACAATATACAACTGCTGTGTATCACCAAACATTATAACTCTGGTCTGCATGCTCATACAGTATACCTGTATTTTGTGCGACCATTCAATATTCCACTGGTAGCCATGTCCATAAAATATACCAGTGATGTGTGTGTCATTGCAATATGTCACTGGACTCCCTGACTGTACCACATGGCTGCATGCCAACACTGGACTCCCTGACTGTACCACATGGCTGCATGCCAACACTGGACTCCCTGACTGTACCACATGGCTGCATGTCAACACTGGACTCCCTGACTGTACCACATGGCTGCATGCCAACACTGGACTCCCTGACTGTACCACATGGCTGCATGTCAACACTGGACTCCTGACTGTACCACATGGCTGCATGCCAACACTGGACTCCCTGACTGTACCACATGGCTGCATGCCAACACTGGACTCCCTGACTGTACCACATGGCTGCATGCCAACACTGGACTCCCTGACTGTACCACATGCCTGCATGCCAACACTGGACTCCCTGACTGTACCACATGGCTGCATGCCAACACTGGACTCCCTGACTGTACCACATGGCTGCATGTCAACACTGGACTCCCTGACTGTACCACATGGCTGCATGTCAACACTGGAGTCCCTGACTGTACCACATGGCTGCATGTCAACACTGGACTCCCTGACTGTACCACATGGCTGCATGTCAACACTGGAGTCCCTGACTGTACCACATGGCTGCATGTCAACACTGGACTCCCTGACTGTACCACATGGCTGCATGTCAACACTGGACTCCCTGACTGTACCACATGGCTGCATGTCAACACTGGACTCCCTGACTGTACCACATGGCTGCATGTCAACACTGGATCCCTGACTGTACCACATGGCTGCATGTCAACACTGGAGTCCCTGTGCATGCCATGTCAACACTGGTCCTCCACATGGCTGCATGTCAACACTGGACTCCCTGACTGTACCACATGGCTGCATGTCAACACTGGACTCCCTGACTGTACCACATGGCTGCATGTCAACACTGGACTCCCTGACTGTACCACATGGCTGCATGTCAACACTGGGGTCCCTGACTGTACCACATGGCTGCATGCCAACACTGGACTCCCTGACTGTACCACATGACTGCATGCCAACACTGGACTCCCTGACTGTACCACATGGCTGCATGCCAACACTGGACTCCCTGACTGTACCACATGGCTGCATGCCAACACTGGACTCCCTGACTGTACCACATGGCTGCATGTCAACACTGGACTCCCTGACTGTACCACATGGCTGCATGTCAACACTGGACTCCCTGACTGTACCACATGGCTGCATGTCAACACTGGAGTCCCTGACTGTACCACATGGCTGCATGTCAACACTGGACTCCCTGACTGTACCACATGGCTGCATGTCAACACTGGGGTCCCTGACTGTACCACATGGCTGCATGTCAACACTGGACTCCCTGACTGTACCACATGGCTGCATGTCAACACTGGGGTCCCTGACTGTACCACATGGCTGCATGTCAACACTGGACTCCCTGACTGTACCACATGGCTGCATGTCAACACTGTTAAGTTTAACTTCATTATTTGGAACAGTTTCTCAATAATATTTAAAGTTAAAGGAGTTGGAAATTTTTGACCTGGTGGAATGAATCCTATGATTGTGCCTGGGAGTCTTGCGTCTCCTAGGATTGTGCCTGGGAGTCTTGCGTCTCCTAGGATTGTGCCTGGGAGTCTTGCGTCTCCTAGGATTGTGCCTGGGAGTCTTGCGTCTCCTAGGATTGTGCCTGGGAGTCTTGCGTCTCCTAGGATTGTGCCTGGGAGTCTTGCGTCTCCTAGGATTGTGCCTGGGAGTTTTGCGTCTTCTAGGATTGTGCCTGGGAGTTTTGCGTCTTCTAGGATTGTGCCTGGGAGTTTTGCGTCTCCTAGGATTGTGCCTGGGAGTTTTGCGTCTTCTAGGATTGTGCCTGGGAGTTTTGCGTCTCCTAGGATTGTGCCTGGGAGTGTTGCGTCTTCTAGGATTGTGCCTGGGAGTTTTGCGTCTCCTAGGATTGTGCCTGGGAGTTTTGCGTCTCCTAGGATTGTGCCTGGGAGTGTTGCGTCTTCTAGGATTGTGCCTGGGAGTTTTGCGTCTCCTAGGATTGTGCCTGGGAGTTTTGCGTCTCCTAGGATTGTGCCTGGGAGTGTTGCGTCTTCTAGGAACAGTATTTTATTTCATTTCAGTAGCAAAAACCTTTTTCTTTTCCTAACATTTGGTATTACTTGACGAAAAAATGCTTACCAATTTTCTGTGGAATAAATTGCCATAAAAAAGTATATTTATATCGTTTCGTTATATTAGGAGTGAATAGCGTGATAGTTTGTTAATATATAATATGTACTCAGGCTAGAAGCACATAGTAGGTATAACAAGGTTAGGTTAGGTAAGAAATAAATGTCAAAAAAAACAGGACAAGAGTTTCCTGACACTGGAGCAAAGAGCACCCTCTTGGGAGCAAAGCTGGGTCATAGGCCATCGACACAGTTGTCAGGGACATGCTGAATGACCTGAAGAGAATGTAGGAGAGAAATGAGCTCTTGATGTCCATGATGCCATATTTCTCCTCACACACCCTCTTTTGACAACCCAACACTCAACGAATATGACACACTCCTGAGATCAATCATTAAGAAGGCACTGAATCTGTCACTGCAATACCAGCAATGGGATGGGGCAACTCTTTTAGTGCGACTGGGAGGTACAGGGGTGCGCAAGGAAAAGCAGGTAGCTTTACCTGCATTTCTGTCCTCGTGTATGCCTTCCAGTGGACTAGTCAAGGAAATTGTCCCCGAGCGCTTGAGAGCTGCGTTAGGAGCTCAAGACCTCAGGTTCATTGAAACATCCATGCTGTGGGACACCCTTGTAGACCCCTAAAGCAGACCAGTTCCTTCCTAAGAGCACAAACAGTCCCACTGGGACAAAGTGATAATAAAAATAATTGTCAACACAGTGCTCACCAACGCTTCAGGAAAGGACATAGCTCGTTTCCTAGCGGTGAAGACTCCACATTCAGGAGATTTCCTTTTAGCTGTTCCCAGTTCCTCCCTGGCCATTCGACTCGACGCATAGGCCATTCGCATTGGTGTTGCTCTTCGTCTAGCCGCCCCCATACTCACCGAACATAGGTGTATTTCCGGCAGGGCGACGGCTGATCAACTCGGATTTCATGGTCTCGTGTGTCATACATCAGAAGGGAAGTATGCTAGACATGAGGAGGTTAACAATGTAATAAAAAGAAGTCTCGCCACAGTACAATGCCCAGCTGAACGGGAGCCCCAAGTACAGAGGACTGACGGAAGTCAAAAGTGTCTTGATGGAGTCACTATCCAACACTGGAAGGATGGTAAGCAGATTGTCTGAGACTACACCTTTTCTGCCATTTTCATGGACCCTACTTGCCATACTATGAAGCTGAAGGGGGTGGAACCGCCAGCTACAGAGAGGCCCAGAAGATTCGTAAATATGAAGGCCTGCCCCCTTGCAACAATTTTATACCAGTAGGGTCACAGGCCCTTTTAGCATGGGGCAAGTGTGCTGTAAAGATCCTCAAAAAGCTGGGTGAAAAGCTCGCCATAAAAGCTAAGGATCACAGAGCGGCCAGCTTCCTCTTTCAGAGACTCAGTGTTGCGATCCAGAGGGGAAATGCCTGCAGCATTCTGGGTACGCGGCCCACCGCCGGGGAGCTGGACGAAGTATTTGAGATGTAGGCTCTGAGATGTTATTTGCGTTGTTCTACTCCCCATTTTATTTTTTTCAATATATTTTGTATTTAAATAAAGTCCACATAGAATATAGAATAGAGGGTGGTTGAGGAAAAAAATATTCAAACAGCTCCTCGAATAACCTCGAGTTTTCCTTGAAGTAAGTTTATTCTTTTCTCTAAGCATGTGGGTCCCAAGTCCAGTTCCAGAGGTGGTATTTCCCAATATTACACACACACACACACACACACACACACACACACACACACACACACACACACACACACACACACACACACACACACACACACACACACACACACAAAGCTCATGGAGCAGGGAGAGCAGAGACCCAGTAGCGGACAGCGAAGAGGCGGGGCCAGGAACTGAGTCTCGACCCCTGCAACCACAATTAGGTGAGTACACATATACATATGTATATATATATATATATATATATATATATATATATATATATATATATATATATATATATATATATTATATATATATAAACCTTACTAAATTCCAAATGAACAATATCGAATTCTTTATCATGATCAACAGCCTCAAAAGTTTTGCTAAAGAAAATTTGTAAATTAGGCAGAAACGGCCCTTCGTGAATCCATGCTGAGTATCATTAATCAAATTATGCTTATCAAGATGGTTTCTTATAATATCAGCTATAATTGATTCTAGTAATTTGCCTACAATCGAGGTTAGGGTTATTGACCGGTAATTTGACAGTAACGACTTATCCCCTGATTTAAAAATAGGAATTACATTGGCCATTTTAAATGCAAGTGATGTGTAGAACTGTAAATTAACGTCTGAACTCCTTTTACCTATACTTCTTCATATAAATCCAATTAATATGTTTGCCTTATTGCGCCCAAATAGGCACTGTCGTCTTAGCTTATGATTCCTGCTTACCATGACTTCCAAGTCTTTTTCACATTCTGTGAGATCAAGCTCTACATCACCTAGTTTATAACTACAAGGATTATTTTTATTTCACGCTAAACTACATCTGCCATTTATTAGTCCATGACATTAATTTGTCTAAATCCTGCTCAAGTTCAGTAGTGTTCTCAGAATCTCTTATTCGACCAATTTTTGTGTCATCAGCAAATCTACTATTTTTTTAACACATCGGCCGTTTCCCACCCAGGCAGGTTGACCCAGAAAAGAAGAAATACTTTCATCATCATTCACTCCATCGATGTCCAGCTAGAGGCGTGCCTACACTACAGTTATAAAACTGCAACTTATCAACACCCCTCCTTCAGAATGCAAGCACTGTACTTTCCACCTCGAGGACTCAAATCTGGCTTGCCGGTTTCCCTGAATCCCCTCACAAATGTTACCTTGCTCATGCTCCAACAGCATGTCAAGTCCTAAAAACTGTTTGTCTCCACTCGTTCCCATCAAACACCCACATGTATGCTTGCTGGAAGTCCAAGCCCCTCTCACACAAAATTTCCTTCACCCCCTACTTCCAGGCTTTCCGAGGCCGACCCTTACCCCGCCTTATATGCTCTGCAGGTCATTTTGTTTCGTTCGGTCCTCTTTAAATGTTAGAACCACCTCAACAACCCCTCCTCAGCCCCTTGGATAATATTTTTAGTAACCCTGCACCTCCTTCTAATTTCCAAACAATGGATTTTCTGCATTATATTCACACCACACATTGCCCATAGACATGACATCTCCACTGCTTCCAGCATTCTCCTTGTTGCAACATTCACCACCCATGCTCCAAATGCATATAAGAGTGTTGGTATGACTATACTCTCATACATTCCCCTTTTTTACTTCCACGGATATATTCTTTTTCTCCACAGCCTCCTCATAGCACCACTCACCTTTCAACCTCTCATCAATTCTATAATTTACCTCATCTTTCATAGACCCATCTGCTGACAAGTCCACTCCCAGATATTTGAATACATTCACTTTCTCGATATTCCCTCTATCCAATCTGAATTCCAATATTTCATTACCTATTTTTTTGTTATCCTCGTCACCTTACTCTTTCCTATATTCACTTTTAATATCCTTCTTTTACATACCCTACCAAACTCATCAACTAACCTCTGCAACTTCTCTTCAAAATCTCCCAAAAGCACAGTGTCATCAGAAAAGTGCAACTGTGACAACTCACCCTGTGTGTTAGATTCTTTATCTTTTAATCCCATGCGTCTCTCCAACACTCTGACATTCACTTCTCTTACAACTCCATCTATAAATATATTGAACAACCATGTGGCATTCCACATCCCTGTCTAAGGTCTACTTTTAATGGAAATAATTACCTTTTCTCTTACAAACTCCAACCTAAGCCTCGCTATCCTTATAAAAACTCTTTAGGGCTTTGAGTAGCCTACCTCCTATTCCTTACATTTGCAACATCTGCCACATTGTTCACCAATCCACCCTATCATACGCATTTTTCAAATCGATAAATGCCCCAGAAATTTCTTTACCTCTACCTAAATACTGTTCACCAATGTTTCACTGTGAACTTTTGGTCTACACACCTCCTACGCAATTTATCAGGTTTACTCATCAGGCTTATTTCCCTATAATTCTTACACTCTCTTTTGTCCCTTTTACCTTAATACAACAGAACTATGTATTCTCTCTGCCAATACCTAAGTACCTTACATTCTTCCATTCATATATTAAATAAAAGCACTACCCACTCATTTGCTCTTCTTGTCCATTGCTTCACCACTCTCTTAACCTCTCTTTTTCTCTCCATATACTCCTCCAACCTTGTATCATTTCTACTTTATAGAAACTTCTTATATGCTAACTTTTCTTACTACTCTCTTTACTTCATTATTCCACCAATCACTCTTCTTCCTCTCACACCCTCCTCCCAGTAACCACAAAGTTCTGCTGAATACTCTAGCATTACTTTATTAAACCTACCCTATACCTCTTCAACCTAATTGCCTATACTCCCACTAGCAAATCTTTCTTCCAAGAGTTGTTTATATCTTACCTTAACCACCTCCTCCCTTAGTTTATAAATCAACACTTCACTCTCACTTGTTGATTCTATTTTCCTTGCATCCCATCTACATTTTACTCTCACTGTAGCTACACGTAAAAGGTGTTCTAATATATATGTTGCCCCTTTAAAAACATGCACATCCTGAAGTCTACCCATCAGTCTTTTATGTACCAATATAAAGTCAAACAAACTACTGTCATTACAACCTATATCATATCGTGCATACTTATTTATGATTTTTTCCTTAAAATATGTATTACTTATAACCAAACACCTTTCTATACAAACTTCAATCAAAGGGCCCCCATTATCATATAGACCTGACACCCCAAGCTTACCTACCACAACCTCTCTAAACGCTTCTCCTACTTTAGCATTTAGATCTCCTACCACAATTACTCTCTCTCATTTGGTTCAAAAGTTCCTAAACACTCTCTTAACATCTCCCAAAATCTCTCTCTCTCTCCTCTGAACTTCTCTCTTTTTTAGGTGCATACACACTTATTATAACCCACTTTTTTGCATCCGACCCTTATTTTAATCCACACAATCCTCACATTTATGCATTTATATGTCCTCTTCTCCTTCCATTACCGATCCTTCAACATTAATGCTACATCTTCCTTACCTATAACTCTCAGATATTTATGACTTAATTCCATTTATTTCTCCCGCCGAACTCCTCTACCCCTTTCAGCTTTGTTTTGCTTAGAGCTAGCACATCCATCTTCTTTTCATTCATAACATTGGCAGGCATCTATTTCATATCATCTACACTACATCGTCCCAGTTTTAAAACATTATCTTCTTGTCATTTTAAAATTTATAGAGGATAATGGGTTACTAGATAATTGCTCCCGGCATTTAAGTCGCCTCCAACGACGTGCAAGGCTTACAGAGGAAAGATTATTTTCCACTTTCCCATGGAGATGAGAGGAAATAAAAGAGCAAGAAAATTCGATTGGCGAAAATTCAGATCGGTTTGTTTACGTTTGCCTGTACATGTATATGTGGTGTGATTAAACGTAAGTAGAAGAAGCAAGACGTAACTGTGTACTTCTTGTGTGTTTATGACACAGAGAGAAAAAGATACCAGCAATCCTACCATTGTGTAAAATAACTAAAGGTTTCCGTTTCACAGGCATTTGGCAGGACGCTATTACCTCCCTGGGTGGTTGCTGTCTACCAACTCATGGCATTCGTTATTCCTTCATCAAGGTCACTAATGTAAATTATGAACAACAATGGACCCAAAACTGATCTTGTGGAATGTCATTAGTGACCGGCCCCCATTCAGACTTAGTGTCATTAATGCAAACTTGACCGGTCCCCATTCATACTTAATACAATTAATGCAAACTCTCTGCCTCCTATTGATCAGCCATGACTCAAACCATGTTAGAACTTTATCTCTAATGCCATGAACTACCACTTTTCTTAAGAGTTTTTTGTGAGGTACTCTGTCAAAGGCTTTACTGAAATAATTATAAACAACATATTCTTTGTCGTTGTCCACTGCATTAAAAGCTTTATTGAGGAACGTCAGTAAATTTGTCAGGCAGGAACGATCTTTCGTGAATCCTTGCTGAGATTCATAAAACAAGTTATGCTCGTTAAGGTGACTTCAAATAATATTAGCTATAATTTATTCTAATAATTTGCTTACTATAGACGTCAGGCTTATTGGACGGTAGTCTGGTGGAATGAATGAGTATAAATGACAAGAATACAGGACAAAGCTTTGTCCTGTATACTTGAAGGAACACTTTTTGATTTGTCTTTGATTCTCTAGTTAATTTAATAGTCACGTTTAGCCTTCCTAATTCCCCTTTTTAAACTCTTTTAAAATTACTGTATTCATCAATAAAGTTAACCTCTCCTTTCCTCTCCTTTTTTGATGCACCTATAATTTCCTCTTTTCTCTCCTGATAGATGCTTCATCTTCTATTCATCCATTTGGGATCATTCTTATTTGCCCTAATTTATCTCTGGGGAATATATATATATATATATATATATATATATATATATATATATATATATATATATATATATATATATATATATATATATATATATATATAAAAACACGTTGAGCACGTTGTACATTATTACGGAAAAAAATAATAAACGCAGATCTCCTCGTTACCGTAACTATGACCATCATCAGTATAATCATTAGCTAGATTACCCCAGTCGAGACTAGACAGGTGTTCCCTAAGTCCATTATAACCCTTAGACCAAAAACCGGGGACTTTTACCGTATTATCCTTATTTCCGTACTCCCAGGTAATTTTAAAGGTAATAGATTTGTGATCACTTGCTCCAAGCACTTCAGTAATCTCTAGAATATTTACTATCGTTTCCTCACTTGACAAGACTAGATGAAGCAGATTATTACCTCTGGTAGGTTCTTACAAACTGCTTCAAAAAGCAGTCCTGAATTACTTCCAGGAAGTCACTGGATTCCAGATTACCAGTCATAGAAGTCCAGTCAATTTGACGAAAGTTAAAATCCCTTTATACGTTATCGTATCTAGAAGCCCTAACACTTTCATCTCATTGAAGTCTACCTCTATCACTTTCTAACCTTGGATGTCGTTATATTACAACTAAAACTAGTTTTTCTTTATTTTCTAAAAATTCTACCCAAACAGATTCTGTGACTAATCCATCTATTTTTATACCTCTCACTATTTCTAGTTTAAAGCCCTAACAACACCCTCAACTGAACTAGCGAGAGCACCCACATCTGCCCTGGATAAGTGAACCCCATCCCTGGTATACATGTCATTTCTGCCATAGAAGTGGTCCCAGTTGTCAATGAATAAATAGTTCTGCATTATCCCAACAATTACTACCAATTACCATTCATTTCCATCACTACTTCTCCCCAAAATGCCACATATGATAGGGTGCCCTCCCTTCTTCTTAATTATGTCTATTGCTGTCCTATACCTACTAACTGAAGCCTCACTTCCACGTTTGTCTATATCATTGCCTCCAGCACTGAGGTAGATAATACGATTGATCCCAATACCATTCAAGCAACCTAATAAAATCCTCCATCCCAGTCCCAGGGGAGCAAACCTGCAGCAGTGCTCCCTCCTTCTTAAGTGGGTTTGACTTGGACCTGCCTAGCATGGGCCAGTAGACCTGATGCAGTACTTCTTTCTTATGATCTTACAAAACTAGTGAATCACACAAGGTTCTCACTGCACCATGGACCTGGCCATCAAGGTAGTGAACCACACAAGGTTCTCACTGCACCATGGACCTGGCCATCAAGGTAGTGAACCACACAAGGTTCTCACTGCACCATGGACCTGTCCATCAAGCTAGTGAACCACACAAGGTTCTCACTGCACCATGTCTCTCTGAGATGTGGAAAAAAGTTGAACATCACTTATGTTAAAAATATTAAAGTTCTATATTTAATATTTTAAACGGCAATAACAAAAGTAGGTAAAACTGTAAGCGATACTATTGAAGCATAAAACTTTGAATATTGTATGAGAGCATATTTAATTTAGGTATTAAATAATATTTATATTAAATATTAAAGAGCTAAATTACCTTGCAGCGCATGCTAATCAGTCTTGACTGCTGTCTAAAATAAAAAAACTTTGTTATATTTTCATAAACTGGTAATCCCCACATGATCATTTAAGTCTTAAATTTTGACGGATGATGAAGTATCCTCGAAATATAAACCAACGGAGATGTACTGTTCACCAATGGACAATTCTTGAGGGACAACAGTCACTGAAGAACAATCCATAAAAAACTTCTCACCACCATACATAGAAGGAATTACTAGTAGACCCATGGCTGCCTTCAAGAGGGCACTGGGCAGATACCTAAATTCAGTACCCGATCAGCCGGGCTGTGGTTCGTAAGTCGGATTACATGCAGCTAGCAGTAACAGCCTGGTTGATCAGGCTCTGATCCACCGGGAGGCCTAGTCAAGTCCTAGGCTGCAGGGATGTTGAGCTTCGGAACGACCTCCAGGTAGACCTAACTGAGCTAGATTTGGTTGGTAGTCACCGACTGAGCTGAGGTTAGCAGCAGTCAGTCAAGCTTCGCTTGGTTTCCACTGGTAAACTATACTGTTTCCACATTGCCCTGTGATCAGGTGGCGCTTAGTACACTGAAGCATCACTGCCTCAAGAGAGTTATTTGATGGGTGACTGTGTGATCTTCTATAAGGTGAGCAAATTCCTAACGTATAATTGAAAATGGAATTAGAAACCAAATTCAAGATAGGTCGATACAAAAAATGTCAACCATTGACAGGTTATAATCTGCGTGTGTGAAAATCATTTAGTCAACGCTAATTGCTTAATTCACTATAATCATATTTATTCATATTCTGGTGGTCTATACTTTGTAAAGGTTTCTGTGGATTCGGATACGTTGAGGTGACTCTCTCAAAGACCTTACAATAGGTTCGTCAACTTCACTTGGGCAATACTGAATGCATGATACAAGCAGTTCCTCTTGCTTCATCTGGTCACGTAGCTTGTGCAGTGCCATGACAGGAATATATATCAATGGTAAAATATACCGAAAAGTATGTGAATAATACTCAAAACCATAAATCGCGTATTCTCTTGTTCATATAAGCACCGCAGGTCTTCCGTTGGATTATTGTGATGAAAAAATCAAGAACGGTGATTATGTACTTCCTCTGGTATATTGGAAGTTGGGTAGTGTTACTGACGTAGCTACAATGGAGAGTTCAAGCGTAAGATGGATCAATACATTACTTAAAATAGTTGAAGGTAAAGTGCAGCTGGGCTGTGTGTTCAATGTGTCTTCTTGACTCCCATATCAATATTATTTACATTTTCGTTTCCACTTGCGATTTTTTTAAGATTCTGGAGTTTATAAATAAAAAAATCATATTTTCTTACTAAAATGATTTGATAGATTTAGGAATCAGTCTTATAATTATGAAATGAATGACAGAAGTGGAAGATTGTAAGCCAAACCAAAGTAAACGAGATTACCTCGAAATCATCCTCTATGCTCCACATATTCTCAGTATTCAACAGGTCATCCTCAGTGCTGAAAAGATTATCCCCTTTCTTAACAGATCATTCTTCATGCCGTACAGATCATTCTACAAGCGGTACAGATCATCCTTCAGGCACTTCAGATTTTCTTCTGTGTTCCACAGATTATCCTTAATGCTCTACAGATCTTCCACAATACTTCCCAGATTATCCTCCATGTTTCACACTTCACTTTCAAAGCTCCATAAATTCTACTTCATTCTCCATACATATGATCTCTAAGCCCCATTCACTTTACCTCCCTTGCTTTATATCCTATCATTCCATCATCCACACACATCTTCCCCATTATATACACATACATCAACATCTATTCAATATATTAGAGATTTTCCTAACCATACAATATACCACTGGTCTCCGTGTATTTACAATTAGGTAACTCGTTTATTTCGATAGCCTGCATACACACTGTACAAAAGCTTGCGACTGAGCTTGAGTCGTCAGTGTCTCTATAGGTTATCCAAGGATTTGGGAATATAATATTCTCTTTCACATAATAGGAATAACATGTCTTCCTGATTTAAGTTTTTTAGCGTCGTTGAACCAAAACTAAGTTCAGCTATTTTTCGAAAAAAAGAGATACAAAGAGCATCTCGTACGGACAGTTACACCATATAATTAGGTATATATATATGGTGTATTAATTTGCTAAGACACAACATTTAATCAGGCCTGAAGCACCCAGGTACAAGACTCATATATATAGTAACCTATTATTTGTTTACCGATATAGTAAAAATAGATTATAGGTATATAACTCCATGAAAATGATGAAAACATTTATCTGCATGAAATGCGTATCTTCATTAAGAGGAGAGTCGCCCATATGATGCACAAATTTCTTATTCATCAGTGATTTAGTTGGTCGGATGTACAATACACTGACTGGGGTATGCCATTTCAGCATTAGAGTATATGTTAAAAGTGTTAAAAGTTTTAAAAGTTAAAAGTTCAGTTTAATAATTGCCCAGTGCACCGGTTATAGCCCCACAAAATCTGATCAATCTAAAGCTTTAAATTATATCAACTGTATAAAAATATTGCAGTTCAAACAGGTAGAAATATTATGCAGAGATCTGCCTTCCGGCATAAATGTAGAAGCTTGAATATTTCACAACCATGGAGAACTAAAGAGTTTGGGCTAACTCCTCACTTTTATACATTGTGATCTTTGAATCTTCTGATATTGATCCTATTAACGCTTATTTAATAGCGATCCTAACTTAAGAGCTCATGAGGGCGATAGCGTATATGCGACTGGCATTAAATAAATATCTGGCAGCCACTTTATCAGTTTGTCGTATCTGAAACTGGGTCAGTGCTTCCTGACACAGGATCCGATAAAACTGCACGTGGCTTAAAAAGACTCGTCAGCAAACACTAGGGCATATTTATTAGAAAGCTTTTAGCTCCTGGGACCCTGATCAAGGTCCCAGGACAGAAACATTTTCTAATAAATGTCTTAGTATTTCCTCATGTGTCTTTTTGAAACAATAGATCAATTGCCAAGGTTTATTCGAAACGGTATTTCTTATATTGCATAACCCCAAAACCTGTACCTCAATGCATGCGAGTGGAATAGTGCAGAGTGCAGCATAAGTTTGTAATGCGGTTAATTATCAGCAATGAAGGTTTGAAGCGAGTTAGAAGAAGCATTCACAAAATATCACATGGATATAATATCCCAATTCCTTCAATAAGAATGGAAAATTAGGACATACGCAGCCCAAATTTACGGTAATTCTAACCATCTATTACGAAACACCAGCATAGACGCTGAACTTAAGAAGCATTTCTTTGTTATCAAAGTGAGACCAGTATCCTGATAATAGGAAAGTTTGTCTTCATTAATTTTAAAAACTCCTTAAAAACTTGTTTTTTAATTTATTTCATAATTTATATGAAATTTCAACTTCTCTAAAAAAAAATATTTTAGTTTTAGTTTTTAAGACAATCTAATCCGTAAAACCTATTTGAAAAATTGGCAGATTTGATCCCACACAGCCCAAAATCAATACAAACATTATTTTAATTATAGTATCCAGTGTTTGTGGTTCAAAGCCGATCAGAAGAAGCATTCTCTAGTTATCCGTTGGTAAACAACTTCACAACTTCTTAATAAAATTAGGAAACAGGAATTTGCAGAGTTCAAAGTGAACGCCAACCTTTGTATAAGTAAAACCCACAAATGGTTAATGTTTGGAGCCAATTAAAAAATATATTGTCCAGTAATTGATCTGATTCAATCAATTCAATTTCAGTAAAAAAATCAGAAGAAATATTCTTCAATTATTGAAATGAATGTTACAATTTTTAGAATTAAATTGACATCCAGTGTGAACCTTCTGTTCAGGAAACCACAACATTAGTGAAAATTTGAAGCCGATCAGAAGAGGCATTCTCCAGTTATGGAACGGATTCCAAAGGCTCCAAGTTTTTTTTAGGTAATTTATTTTACTGACAGATTTGCCTGTAAACAAAAAAAAAAAACTTAATAGGACCTGCCCGGAACGTAAGATGCATCGGCCATTAAATATTGAAACCATTCAAAAGAAGTAAACTGAAATTTACTTAAAGTGATTTTAAGGGAATACAAATTTCACACTGTTTTACACATAAATTATCAAATAAGAACCTTCATATTGGAATTTTACTTTCCGCCGTCGTCGATTTGGGAAGTATTTTTTTTAACGTTTGAATCTACTCCACTGAGGATTTTGAAGGTTGATGGGGGCATTCCAGAATACAGGAAATGGGTTCAATAACTTTAGTCATAGTACACCTGCATATGCCAGGGTTTTCAAGACTGATCTCCGTTGCAGTACACGAGTCGATTGGGTGAGGCGTTCTTCAATTATGACAATGTGAATTATGAATGTCAATTATGAATGTGACTTAACCTAGTCAGGTAAGTCACATTCACTTAAGGGAGGAGCACGGCATCTGACCTAGTAGCACAAGCTAGTCAGGTCGAACTCACACCCACAAACACCCACTCATGTATTTATCCAACCTATGTTTAAACTACACAACGTCTTAGTTTCTATGACGGTACTCGGGAGTTTGTTCCACTCATCCACAACTCTATTACCAAACCAGTGCTTTCCTATATCCTTCCTGAATTTGAATTTTTCCAATTTAAAACCATTGCTGGAAGTCCTGTCTAGGCTAGATATTTTTTGCACGCTATTTACATCCCCTTTATTAATTCCTGTGTTCCATTTATTCACCACAATCATTTTCCCCCTAATTCTACGCCTTTCTAGAGAGTGCAGATTCAGGGTCCTCAGTCTATCCTCAGGGAAGATTTCTGATACATGGGATCAACTTTGTCATCCTCCTCTGTACGTTTTCCAGTTCATTTATATCCATTCTGTAATACAGTGACCACAACTGTGCAACATAATCTAAATGAGGCCTAACCAAAGATATATAGAGTTAAAGAACAACCTGAGGACTTCTATTATTTATACTTCTTGATATGAAGCCAAGGATTCTGTTAGCGTTATTGCGAACACTTAAGCACTGTTGTATTGGTTTCAGAAAACTGCTAACCAGAATGCCTAAATCCTTTTCGCAATCCGTAATATTAAGATCTACATTGTTTAGTTTATATGTGGCATGGTTATTTCCCTGTCCAACATTTAGAACTTTGCATTTGACTATATTAAACTGCATCTGCCATTTCTCCGACCACTGCATCAGTCTATTCTAATCATCCTGGAGTGCTCTAATGTCCTCATTAAAATGAATTGGACGGCCTATTTTGGTGTCATCAGCAAATTTGTTTATATCCCTGTTTATTCCCTCATCTATGTCGATTGTGTAAATTGTGAACAAAAAGGGGCCCAACACTGAGCCGTGTGGAACACCGCTTGTGCCCCAATTCTGATTTCTCCCCATTTATGCAACTCTCTGCTGCCTATTTGTCAACCATGCCTCTACCCATGAAAAAAAATTTCCTCCTATTCCGTGTGCCTTGTTTCCTCAATAGCCTCTGATGTGGAACTCTATCGAAAGCCATATACTCAATATCATATTCAATGCCATGATCTACCTCCTCAAATACCTTAGTGAAGAAAGTTAGTAAATTCGTAAGACAGGAATGCCCCTCTGTAAAACAGTGCTGAGATTCATTAATCAATTTATGCCTTGGAAGATGGCTACGAATTGCTTCGGCAATTATTGATACCATAAATTTTCCAACAGTAGGAAGCTAAGGACCTGTCACCTGCCTTGTAAAAAGGTATTACATTTACCATTTTCCACTTGTCTGGCACTATGCCAGTTTGTAGTTATATATTGAAAAGATTTGCTAAAGGTATGCTAAGTTCCTCATTACATTCATTTAAAACCCTCGCAAACAGTTCTTCAGGGCCTGGGGATTTGTTAGGTTTTAATTTATCTATTTGTCTGAGGACCATGTCACTAGTTACCCCGATAGTGAATAGTTTGTTATCGTCCTGTTCTACATAATTTATTATTTCTGGAATTTCGCTAGTATCTTCCTGAGTAAAAACTGAGAGGAAGTAGGTATTGAAAAGTTCACACATTTCCTTATCATTATCAGTGATCTGACCTGAGTTACTCTTAAGTGGGACTATCTTGTCCCTAAACTTACTTCTGTATACCTGAAAGAACCCTTTTGGGTTAGTCTTCGAATCCCTTGCGACTTTAGCCTCATAATCCCTTTTTTTCTTTTCTTATTCCTTTTTTTTTATATTTATCTTTAATTGAATATTTTGATTTCTTAACTGCCCATCCCCTCTTTTGATACGACCATAAGTGCCTCTCTTTTGGCCAGTGAGATGTTTTAATCTATTGTTCATCCATTTGCGATCATTTTTGTTAGATCTAATTTCCCTACTCGGAACAAAAGTTGTCTGGGCAGCTAGCACTATGCTCTGAAACACGTCATACTGGCAACCAACATCATCTACCTGACCCATAGTCAGGTCATCCCAATTTAGCCCATCCAGGTAATTTCTCAGTCCCATGAAGTCAGCCAAAGTGGAAATCTGGGACAGAGACTTGATTGTAGTTATCTGGGTAATTCCATGATATATAGAAACTAAGTGATTTGTGATCACTTTTCCCAAGCTCATCATTTACCTCAAGATTATTAACTAGTGATTCTTTGTTGGCAAGAAACAAGTCAAGCAAATTGTTTGCTCTAGTTAGTTCTGTCACAAACTGTTTCAAAAGCAATCCTGAAACGTATCAAAAAAGTCACTAGACTCAAGATTTCCTGTCACATTGTTCCAATTAATTTGTTTAAAGTTAAAATCTCCCCTTATCACAACATTTTCATATCTAGACCCCATATGAATTTCGTCCCATAACAACCTACCGCACTCCCTATCAAGGTTTGGGGGCCTATAAATGACACCCAAAATTAATTTTTCACTACCTTCGAGAAACTGTAGCCAAACAGATTGTGTCCGATGTTTCTAATCTAATATCTTGTCTACACAGCAATGTAAATTATCTCTGACATACATCGCCACTCCACCACTCTTCCTGTTGACCCTATCGGTGTGGAATAGTTTATAACCCTGTATGTTGCATTCAGAAATTAAAAGTGACATAATGACATATTCTCATTCCATTAGATATAACAACCTTTTTATAAGTAGCAAACATGACTGTTGAAATTTGAAGTGGATCACTGCAGCCCGTCGGCATTTATCACACGGACAAAAAGACAAATTAGCTAACATTATTACACACAGGTCTTTCACATGTTCCTTTCCTTCTATATTCACTGGGAAGCTCTACACCTGTATGGAGGGCTGCTGCACCTTGTAGAAAAAGGTGATAATCAGGCATTATTCAGAGAAGAGGTGGGTAGCTATAACTCCTTGGATGGAGACCTCATCACTAGAATTTATCTGCATCCCTTGAACAGAAACGGATCCATAGGCTCAACAGTCTAGAAGACAAGCCACTGAACCATCGACCTTGTGTCAAAACAGATGAAACACAGATAGAAGACCCCAAGATAGAAGACCCCAGATAGAAGACCCCCAGATAGAAGACCCCCAGATAGAAGACCCCCAGATAGAAGACCCCCAGAAAATGTACAAGGAGAATCATTTCCTTGAGGTGTGTCTTACATCTGAATGTTGCAAACAATCTTAAACTTTTTAACATCTCTTAGATTTAAGTAAGTAAATATAAAATTCTTATACTTTAATAAAATGTTTGAAATTGTAATAACAGAAGTAAAAAAAAATATTGGAATTATTGAGATTATATTGATGTATAAAATTTACAAATCCTATTGAATTTAACACAAATTCTAAAGAGTATTTTTTTATAGTTGCATTTAATATTTGGAGTGGTATGAGCGTCATGTTAGTCAGCTTCGCCTGCTGTCCGGCTTAATTAGGTTTAAATATCAAGAAACGTATTGAACCCAGTGGGATGATGTATCTCTAAAAACTTCAAAAATAATTAAGTAATCTCTGAATTTAAAGCAACGGTAAAGTATTCTCTGTCATTTGATTCCTCTTTCGAGACAAAAGTTACCAAAACACAATTCACAAAATCCTTGATACCCTGTAACCACAGTGATGATTTATATGGTATCCATGGTAGTAACCAGTGCTCAGCTTAGGTTGCAAGTGATCAAGGCTTCGGTTGGTACCTGCTGGTTAAGCTTTCATTGGTAGCCACCGGCCGAGCTTCGGCGTGTAACCACCGGCCGAGCTTCGGCGTGTAACCACCGGCCGAGCTTCGGCGTGTAACCACCGGCCGAGCTTCGGTGTGTAACCACCGGCCGAGCTTCGGCGTGTAACCACCGGCCGAGCTTCGGCGTGTAACCACCGGCCGAGCTTCGGCGTGTAACCACCGGCCGAGCTTCGGTGTGTAACCACCGGCCGAGCTTCGGTGTGTAACCACCGGCCGAGCTTCGGTGTGTAACCACCGGCCGAGCTTCGGTGTGTAACCACCGGCCGAGCTTCGGCGTGTAACCACCGGTTGGTATTCACCGGTAAAGCACACTGTGTTCCCTCATCTTCCGGGAATCAGGTGGAGCCCCAGGCGATGTGTGGTTCACTCAGTGTGTGGTTCACTCAGTGTGTGGTTCACTCAGTGTGTGGTTCACTCAGTCAATACGTTTAAGCGTCGTTGGGTCAAGCGAGTAAATGAATGGATAACTTAGATAAGGCAAGAGCTTGGAATTTCCAAGCGCTTAAATAAAAATGGAAACAGAGACTTAATTCAGGCTCACGTACAGGATCTCTCACTACAAATATACATTATCAAATGACAGTTGCTACATCATCAGCAAGTGGCAAAAATAGTTAGTCTACACATATTACATAATACACTACATTTGAATTTATTCATACCCTGGCTGTACTTTGAAAAGGCTTCATTGGCTTCGGTAACATAGTGGCGGAGATCTGAAGCCTTACAATTGGTTCAGCAACTTGAGCAATACTGAAGCACTGCTCCTAGCATAATATCTTATCTCCGCCTCATCATCTTCCTTGATTCACAGACTGTCTTCTGTGTTCCTCAGATCATCAACCATGCTCCACAGATCATCAACCATGCTCCACAGATAATCAATCATGCTCCACAGATCATCAACCATGCTCCACAGATAATCAATCATGCTCCACAGATCATCAACCATGCTCCACAGATAATCAATCATGCTCCACAGATCATCAACCATGCTCCACAGATAATCAACCATGCTCCACAGATCATCAACCATGCTCCACAGATAATCAACCATGCTCCACAGATCATCAACCATGCTCCACAGATAATCAACCATGCTCCACAGATCTTCAAACATGCTCCACAGATCATCAACCATGCTCCACAGATCATCAACTATGATCCACGGATGATACTCATTGCTACACAAATCCCCTTGCATGCTCCGAATGTCACAGTCTAGTGTTCATATATTACACACCATGCTCCATACATTTCCCACCATGTTCCACACATCACCATCGAAACGCTACAGGTCACCATCAATGCATCACAGTGGTGAGGAGAATCAAAACATGAATCGTTACATACCATAAATATGCCAATACAGCATACTTCTGTCCCGTGTGCTTGCACAAAATACAACTGGTATGCATGCCTATATATATATATATATATATATATATATATATATATATATATATATATATATATATATATATATATATATATATATATATATATATATATATATATATATATATATGTCGTGCCGATTAGGTAAAACTGTAATTAGAGTCAGAACTCATCTAAATTGTCCTTTTAAATTTTTCATACGTTTAAGTTTATTTTTCATTTATGTTAATGTAAGATTTATATTGTTACAAGAGAAACTTTAAATATACTATACCTTATTAATACTAATTTAATTTAGTAACCCAACTAAAATATTTTAGATACTTTAACATTAATTTAATAATACAATACAATGAATATATTTTTCGTTAGGTTCGAATTTTGGCGAATTAGATTACACAATTTATGTCTATGAGGAGTTGCTATTTGCCAAAATACAGTTTACCTTAATCGGCACGACATATATTATATATATATATATATTAGATATGTAGACAAACTATAAAATAGAAGAATTCCAGATTGACTACTCACATTATCATAGTTCCTTGATAATGTGAGTAGTCAAGCACATGAATTCTTCTATTTTTCATAGTGGTATTTGCTATATTTGATATCACCTGTTTATTGTGATCTTTTGCATATATATATATATATATATATATATATATATATATATATATATATATATATATATATATATATATATATATATATATATATATATATATATATATATATATATATATATATATATATATATATATATATGTCGTGCCGATTAGGTAAAACTGGTCAATTAGCAAGAACTCATCTAAAATTAAGTCCTTTCTAAAATTTTTCTTATACGTTTAAAGATATATTTTTCATTTATGTTAATGTAAGAATTTATAATTTTGTACCAAGAGAAACTTTGAAAACCTACTACCTTATAACAAGCGCAATTTAATTTAGCCTAACCCAACTAAATATATTTTAGATACGTTAACATTAACTTAATAATAAACAAACACAATGAAATATAATTTTCGTTAGGTTTAGAATGATTTTTGCGAAATTATTGCATACACAAATTTTCGCTTGTCTTATATGGCAAGAAGAGCGTTGCTATTTAAGTAAACTAGCAAGTTTTACCTAATCGGCACGACATATTATATATTATATATATATATATATATATATATATATATATATATATATATATATATATATATATATATATATATATATATATATATGTCGTGCCGATTAGGTAAAACTTGCGATTTTATCTTAAATTGCAACGCTCACCTTGCCATATAAGACAAGTGAAAATTTGTGTATGCAATAATTTCGCCAAAATCATTCTGAACATAACGAAAAAATATATTTCATTGTGTTTGTTTATTATTAAATTAATGTTAACGTATCTAAAATATATTTAGTTGGGTTAGGCTAAATTAAATTGCGCTTGTTGTAATAAGGTTAGGTAGGTTTTCAAAGTTTCTCTTGGTACAAAATTATAAATTCTTACATTAACATCAATGAAAAAATATATCTTTAAACGTATAAGAGAAAATTTTAGAAAGAACTTAATTTTAGATGAGTTCTTCTAATTGACAGTTTACCTAATCGGCACGACATATATATATATATATATATATTATATATATATATATATATATATATATATATATATATATATATATATATATGTCGTGCCGATTAGGTAAAACTTGCGATTTTGGCTTAAATAGCAACGCTCACCTTGCCATATAAGACAAGTGAAAATTTGTGTATGCAGTAATTTCGCCAAAATCATTCTGAACATAACGAAAAATATATTTCATTGTGTTTGTTTATTATTAAATTAATGTTAACGTATCTAAAATATATTTAGTTGGGTTAGGCTAAATTAAATTGCGCTTGTTGTAATAAGGTTAGGTAGGTTTTCAAAGTTTATCTTGGTACAAAATTATAAATTCTTACATTAACATAAATGAAAAAATATATCTTTAAACGTACAAGAGAAAATTTTAGAAAGGACTTAATTTTAGATGAGTTCTTGCTAATTGACGTTTTACCTAATCGGCACGATATATATATATATATATATATATATATATATATATATATATATATATGTCGTGCCGATTAGGTAAAACTTGCGATTTTGGCTTAAATAGCAACGCTCACCTTGCCTTATAAGACAAGTGAAAATTTGTGTATGCAATAAGTTCGCCAAAATCATTCTGAACATAACGAAAAAATATATTTCATTGTGCTTGTTTATTATTAAATTAATGTTAACCTATCTAAAATATATTTAGTTGGGTTAGGTTAAATTAAATTGCCTTGTTGTAATAAGGTTAGGTAGGTTTTCAAAGTTTCTCTTGGTACAAAATTATAAATTTTTACATTAACATAAATGAAAAAATATATCTTTAAACGTATAAAAGAAAATTTTAGAAAGGACTTAATTTTAGATGAGTTCTTGCTAATTGACCAGTTTTACCTAATCGGCACGACATATATATATATATATATATATAATATATATATATATATATATATATATATTATATATATATATATATATATATATATATATATATATATATATTGCTAGGAATTCGCAAGAGCAGGCGAAATATTCACAAACACTGATCTCTATCGACGGAGACTCAACCCTAGAACCCAGACAGGAACGCAGTGCTTACGACGTACACTGGACATTTGGCATCCAGCTCACGCAGACGTTGATCCAAGGCACCCAGCTTTCAGGCAGGTGGCTTACAGCTTTCATCTCATCCCCTGCATGCATCGACACAACGTCTAGCGTGAGCTGGATGCCAAGGTATTGGACCAGTGTGGTACGGTCGGTAAAGCACTGCGTTCCTGTCACAAGGTTCGTAGGGTCGAGTCTCCGTCGGCCAGAGATCAGTGTTTGTGAATATTTCGCCTGCTCTTGCGAATTCCTAGCATTGTATAAATCTCTAGTTGTGTCGATGCATGCAGGGAATGAGATGAAAGCTGTAAGCCACCTGCCTGAAAGCTGGGTGCCTTGGATCAACGTCTAGCGTGAGCTGGATGCCAAGGTATTGGTCCAGTGTGGTACGGTCGGTAAAGCACTGCGTTCCTGTCACAAGGTTCGTAGGGTCGAGTCTCCGTCGGCCAGAGATCAGTGTTTGTTGATAATATATATATATATATATATATATATATATATATATATATATATATATATGTCGTGCCGATTAGGTAAAACTTGCGATTTTGGCTTAATTAGCAACGCTCTTCTTGCCATATAAGACAAGCGAAAATTTGTGTATGCAATAATTTCGCAAAAATCATTCTGAACCTAACGAAAAAAATATATTTCATTGTGTTTGTATATTATTAAATTAATGTTAACGTATCTTAAATATATATTTAGTTAGGTTAGGCTAAATTAAATTGCGCTTGTTGTAATAAGGTTAGGTAGGTTTTCAAAGTTTCTCTTGGTACAAAATTAAAATTTTTGACATTAACATAAATGAAAAAAATATATCTTTAAACGTATAAGAGAAAATTTTAGAAAGGACTTAATTTTAAATGAGTTCTTGCTAATTGACCAGTTTTACCTAATCGGCACGACATATATATATATATATATATATATATATATATATATATATATATATATATATATATATATATATACTCTGTACCCGGCCACGCGTTGCTGTGGCTCAGTCTGTTTAAATGGAAAAGAAAGAAAAGAGAAAGTGCACGTTTCTATTATGTTTAGTTTCACAATGCTTGTGGGTATACAATATTTTTTTGTTGTTCCATTGTCTGTGCAGATATAGAGATTGTCTGGTTTGCCGACTCTAGAACACGCATCATATAATTGTCCATGTGAGAAGCAATCCGTGTCTAGATCTAAACTGCACAATTCTAAAGATGGGCCTTGAGCTTTGTTGATGGTGATTGCAATTGCTAATCGAATTGGGAATTGCAATCCTTAAATTGAAATGGCATATCCGTTGAAATCATAGGAATGCGAGGAATGAGGACATCTTCACCTTTCAAAGGTCCTGTCAAGATTGTTGCTTCTACAACGTTGCTCATTAATTTTTTACTACAAGCTACATGCCATTGCAAAGCTTTTGCTGGTTGACATTTCCCAACATGATAATTTGAACGCCGATTTTCAATTGCAGTACGTGCGGTGGCATCCCTGTCAGATCGAGTGAATTCAAAAATTTTGTTGGATAACTAATTGCTTCATCTGCTTCCACAACAGTGTTGACGGACTTGTATGTGACTGCCTCACTTTGAATTTTAGACTGAATAATATTGATAAGTTCGTAGACGTCTTTGTTCTTGGCTGCAAGAATAGCTCGTTCACTCAGCCAATCGTGATTCTTATAATTGGTTTGAATATTGGGAAATACTTTTTCAACCATTTCTTCTTTGACGTCACTAAATTGCAGAAGTTATGACTCAATGAAATTCGTCCTGAGGTCAGATCAACCGGCACCTTCGGTTCCCAATTCAAGCAACTGATGAGAGAATCTCTCAGCTGATTGATGATTTGCAGCTGGACATGCATATTTGTAGTTAATTTTAATGTCATTATGTGTCGCCACAAAGTAGAGTATTTCAGGTAAGCATTTATTTTATCCGCTGGTGTCGATCGATCAAGAGTCTCGAGCGATTTTTGTGCACCATGTTTTTACCTGTAACAGGTGTGACATCTATATAATATAGGTATATATAAACACGCGTATTTGAATGCAACGTTGTGTAAAAATTTCAAAGCAATTGGTGAAGAACATTCGGGGATTTAGGATTTTGAACAAACGAACATTTACATTTATTTATATATATATATATATATATATATATATATATATATATATATATATATATATATATATATATATATATATATATATATATGTCGCCGATTAGGTAAAACTTGCGATTTTGGCATAAATAGAACGCTCTTCTTGCATTATAAGACAAGTGAAAATTTGTGTATGCAATAATTTCGCCAAAATCATTCTGAACATAACGAAAAAATATATTTCATTGTGTTTCTTTATTATTAAATTAATGTTAACGTATCTAAAATATATTTAGTTGGGTTAGGCTAAATAAATTGCGCTTGTTGTAATAAGGTTAGTAGGTTTTCAAAGTTTCTTGGTACAAAATTATAAATTTTACATTAACATCAATTAAAAAATGTATCTTTAAACGTGAAAGAGAAAATTTTAGAAAGGACTTAATTTTAGATGAGTTCTGTAATTGATACGTTTATTAATCGGCACGACATATATATATATATATATATATATATATATATATATATATATATATATATATATATATATATATATATATATATATATATATATGTCGTGCCGATTAGGTAAAACTTGCGATTTTGGCTTAAATAGCAACGCTCACCTTGCCATAAGACAAGTGAAAATTTGTGATGCAATAATTTCGCCAAAATCATTCTGAACATAACGAAAAAATATATTTCATTGTGTTTGTTTATTATTAAATTAATGTTAACGTATCTAAAATATATTTAGTTGGGTTAGGCTAAATTAATTTGCGCTTGTTGTAATAAGGTTAGTAGGTTTTCAAAGTTTCTCTTGGTACAAAATTATAAATTTTACATTAATATAAATGAAAAAATATATCTTTAAACGTATAAGAGAAAATTTTAGAAAGGACCAATTTTAGATGAGTTCTTGCAATGACCAGTTTTACCTAATCGGCACGACTATATATATATATATATATATATATATATATATATATATATATATATATATATATATATATATATAAAGTATATTATATATATATATATATATATATATATATATATATATATATATATATACATATATATATATATATATATATATATATATATATATATATATATATATATATATATATGTCGTGCGATTAGGTAAAACTGGCCAATTAGCAAGAACTAATATATATATATATATATATATATATATATATATATATATATATATATATATATATATATATATATATATATATATATATATATATATATATATATATATATATATATATATATATATATATATTTTTTATTAACACATCGGCCGATTCCACCAAGGCAGGGTGGCCCGAAAAAGAAAAACTTTCATCATCATTCACTCCATCACTGTCTTGCCAGAGGGGTGCTTTACACTACAGTTATAAACTGCAACATTAACCCCCTCCTTCAGAGTGCCGGCACTGTACTTCCCATCTCCAGAACTCAAGTCCGGCCTGCCGGTTTCCTGAATCCTTCATAAATGTTACTTTGCTCACACTCCAACAGCACGTCAAGTATTAAAAACCATATGCCCATTCAATCCTATCAAATACGCTCACACATGCTTGCTGGAAGTCCAAGCCCTCGCACACAAAACTTCCTTTACCCTCCTCCAACCTTTCCCAGGCCGACCCCACCGCTTCCTCCACTACAGATTTTATACACTCAAATCACTCTGTCTCGTTCCATTCTCTACATGTTCAAACCATAAAACCAGTCTGACACGTTTTGATCCTGCACTTCCTCATTAATCCCGGTCCTCTGCTGTTCCATCACATTTCAACATGAACCAGCACATCCACTCTCATCAGTCAACATTCATCACCATGCTTCACACCCTATAAGAGCTGGTATAACTATACTGGGTGTGAAGCATGGGTGATGAATGTTGCAACGAGGAAAAGGCTGGAGGCAGTGGAGATGTCATGTCTGAGGTCAATGTGGTGTGAATATAATGCAGAGAATTCGGAGTTTGGAAATTAGGGAGGAGGTGCGGGATTACCAAAACGATTGTCCAGAGAGCTGAGGAGGGGTTGTTGAGGTGGTTTGGACATATATATATATATGTTTGGACATGTATATATATATATATATATATATATATATATATATATATATATATATAATATATATATATATATATATATATATATATATATATATATATAGTATATATATATATATATATATATATATATATATATATATATATATATATATATATATATATATATATATATATATATATATATATATATATATATATATATATGTCGTGATTAGGTAAAACTTATGATTTTGGCTTAAATAGCACGCTCACCTTGCCATATAAGGCAAGTGAAAATTTGTGTATGCAATAATTTCGCCAAAATCATTCAGAACATAACGAAAAAAATATATTTCCTTGTGTTTCTTTATTATTAAATCAATGTTAACATATCTAAAATATATTTAGTTGGGTTACGCTAAATTAAATTGCGCTTGTTGTAATAAGGTTAGGTGGGTTTTCAAAGTTTCTCTTGGTACGAAATTATAAATTCTTACATTAACATAAATGAAAAAAATATATTTTTAAACGTATAATAGAAAATTTTAGAAAGGACATAATTTTAGATGAATTCTTGCTAATTGACCAGTTTTACCTAATCGGCACTACATATATATATATATATATATATATATATATATATATTTATGGTAGTAGGTTGGTAGACAGCAACCACCCAGGGAGGTACTACCGTCCTGCCAGGTGACTGTGAAACAGAAACCTGAAACTGTTTTACATGATGGTAGGATAGCTGGTGTCTTTTTTTCTGTCTCATAAACACGCTGGATAACAGGTATATCTAGCTACTTCTACTTACACTTTAGGTCACACTACACTGGCATACACATGCATATATATACATACACACATCTAGGTTTTTCTTCTTTTTCTTAATAGCTCTTGTTCTTTTATTTTCTCATTGTCCATGGGAAGTGGAAAGAACTTTTCCCTGTTTTTCTGTCGTATGAGGCGACTAAGATGCCGGGAGCAATGGGCTAGTAACCCCTTCTCCTGTACAAATCTACTAAAAAAAGAAGAAGAAAACTTTTTAAAAATGGGTTTTCGAATGTGGGATGTAGTGCGGATGATAAGAAAGAGATGATTGCCATGTTATGAATGAAAAAAAGTTGGGTGTCCGGCCCGCGAAAAAAAGCTGAAGGGGGAGGGGGTTTGTGGGGAGAAATAAAAGGGGTTAAGTCAATATCTGAGAAGAGCTAAGGAAGGGGTAGAAAATGTTGAAGGATCAGTTATGGAAGGAAAAAAGGGGAAAATGAATGTGTAAACAAGGTTATTTGGGTTAAAATAAGGGT
>WNWK01023469.1:0-31058 GCA_009830355.1 Cherax destructor
CACTTCTAACTCATTTCCATCCTGGCAGTGTAAAAGAAGTTTTCAAAAGCGATGTCCGTACACAGCCCCATCAATCCCATATAGCGGGGCTCGTCGTTGTTGCTATTCCTCGTAGAGTTGATGTGTCAGCCATTTTTAAAAGCAGTGAGGGAAAAAAACGGCCACTGCCCCTGACATTCCTTGGAGTTTTGTCGTTAGATTTGGCGTTTTCTCCTATGTTTCCCTCCTAATGTACACTGGTCATTAATATGGAAGTCCGCTATTAAAAATATCCTTTGTTGGTTAACTATTCACTTCTTTCCCATACTTAGCACTGAGGGAGAACCGCTGGTATAGCCTGACAGTTTCCTGGAGTTTGTTTTGTAGATTTATCGGTTTCTCCTGTGTTTCCCTCCCATTAACACTGTGCAGTTGATATGATGGTCAGGTACTGTCAGTATAATTAGAATGTCGCTTCGTAGTTGTACATCTGGCAGTAGCTGGTGATTGAATGTCAGTCAGCCATGTTTAAATGTTCACTTCCACCCCTCACCTGGCACTGAGGGGAAAAAATCGACACTACACTACATTACAGACCTGTCAGTTTCCTTGTATTTTGTTGATTAGGTTTTCCCTTATGTTGACTTCACATTAACACTGTGCAGTTGATATGGGAGTCAGTCACTTCAGTGTAGTGGTAAACGTTGCTTGTCAGGATTGTACGTCTGGTAGCGTGTCTGGTATTTGAATGCCGGTCTCCTCTTTTGGTCATATTTGGTCCATTTCGCTGTAGTCACCGTCAGTTTTCTAGTCACTGTAAGTTCCTTGTATGTTGTTACAACAGTTCCTGCAAATAGACCATTGCTGGAGTCTCAACGGCCCAGGGAATGACAAAATATTGGAGCAGCCTTGATGTTGCTGCCTGGTGCCTGGTCCTGGTTTCTTCAGACTCAATTTCCATGGACCAACATACAGCTATCAGGAAGACAGTGTTTCATAAGCTCCCTGGACCAACATATAGCCATCAGGGAGACAGTACTTCATAATCTCCCTGGACTAACATACAGCCATCAGGAAGACTAATTATTAATTTCCAAGAATGAACACACAGCTATCAGAGAGACACAGCTTCATATCCTCCCTGAAGCGACATACAGGCATCAGGAAGAGAGTTCTTCATTAATCTCCCTGGACCAATATACATCCATCAGGGAGACAGTGCTTCATAATCTCCCTGGACCAACACACAGCCATCAAGGAAAAATTGCTTCATAACCTCCCTGGACCAACATACAGCTATCAGGGAGACAGTGCTTCATAAACTCCCTGGAGCAACACGCAGCCATCAGGGAGACAGTGCTTCATAATATTCCTGGACTAACATACAGCCATCAGGGAGACTTCATCATAATGAATCTCCCTGGACCTATGCACAACAATCAGGGAGACTTTCTAATCCCATTGGGTCAACATACAACCATCAAGGAGACAGTGCTTCATAATGTTTCTTTACCAATACACAACCACAAAGGAGACAATGCTTCATAATCTCCCTGGACCAATATACAGAAGTCAGGGAGACCAACATACAGCTATCAGGGAGACAGTGCTTTATAATCTCCCTGGAATAACATACAGACATGAGTTAATGCTTCATAATCTCCCTGGACGAACACAACAACGAGGGACACTTTTATAATCTCCCTGAACATATAGCCATCAGGTAGACAATGCTTCATAAGCATCATTATGAAACAGCACATTGCTTTCCAAGTAATATAAGACTCCTGTGAGTTTATTATTAAACCCAGATATTATTATTATAATCATGACCAATAAGGGTCATACAGCACTGACAATACAAATAATAATAAAGCAAGATGACCAGGAACCCAATTTCTGATGGAAAACAAATTGTTTATCGCTAACCCAGAAAACACTTTTCCAGCACCTCAGTCTCTTGTTGTTATTATCAATATCATGGGGAGCGCTAAACCCATAGGGATTATACAGCACCTGTGGGGGAGGGCATAGAAGTTTTTCAGGCTTAATTCAGGGACCTGAGTCTGTGATTTCATTGCCCTGACTATCAAAATGTCCAAGGACTTGATGTATTATGAACCCAATACCCATGCCATGGCAGTAGTCAAGACATTACACAACCACTGTTAACTCTCTAATTGTAACTGATTCTCTGTCATCCATAAATGCTCTCAACTCATCAAGTATAACTTGTAGCATGCTCGTGTCAGAAGCCAGGCACAGGTATGGTAGGATTCTGAATAGTAGAGTCAGAGTGCACATGCTGTGGATTCCATCTCACATTGGTCTTCAGATGCATGATAGAACTGATAAATTGGCTAAGTTTTATGCTTTCAAAGAGGGGATAGATTACAATCTTGGCTTGTCAGTTAGCAGTTTGAGAACAATAATACGAAAAGAACTTCAACTGAATTTTATTGACTTAAGACTCAGGGAGTTTGACACCAGTCAGTCCATCTATCATCATTCTATCATGCAGGAGGAGCCACATGTCTATGGTGCATCCAACAAAATAAGCAGACTCTTTGATGTCACTACCGCCCGCCTCCGGCTGGGTTACAAGTATCTTTGGCAGGTTAAATCACCACCACCAGATGTAGACCAAACAAGATGTAAACTTTGCCAGTTGGATTATTGTCACACCCTGCGTCATTATGTACTGGAGTGCGATAAAATTAATGAATTCAGAGACTACTCATTCAGAAATGTTCAAGATATGTCAAAGTATTTTATCCACAGTGGTATATTACAGACCATTCTGGAAAAATACCCTGACTTTGCTCCCTGTAAATAAAGCATTGACACGTGTGTGTGTGTGTGTGTGTATGTACATGTGTGTATGTGTATGTGTGTATGTATATACATGTATGCGTGTGTATGTGTATATGTATATGTGTGTGTGTGTGACCCAACAATTAAAATTTGCACCAATAACTCATTACAGTTGTGGCTGGGTGTAGACTAATAGATTGCTCATTGCTTTATAATTTGTTCATGAGTGCAACCATGTACAGACGTAAGTAAATTTACTTACATGATTCATTACCTTGTAACTAGTGAATTAATTACCATTGTACCTTGTTCAGCTATCAAAACTTTGGGGCCCAGTCTCTGGACCCTATATATACCTCTGTAATCTGCAAATACCTTTGTAACTTGTCATGATTGTGACCATCTGAGTTCATTACCTTTGTAACTTGCTCAGCTATCAAACTTTGAGGTCCAGTCCCTGGACCCATTATGTACCTCTGTAATCTTTTGACTACCGCCCACAGGATGGGTATGGGGTGCATAATAAAGATATCAAACTAAAAAACTGTTGTATACAAAATACAATGTTATGTGGAGTCAAATTTCTTAATTCTTTGTAATAAACAGAAGTAAGAAAGCAGAGTGAATGATAAGGCAGGCATAGTCAGTGTTACCACGATGGTGGCAAAGCAGAGTATATAAACCAGCAGTAAAAATCTGACTTACGGATGACATTATATAAATGGTTCAGAAAATCAACAAGTTCATTAATTAGACTCTTGTGTAGCATTAGGTATATTTATTGTGCAAACATTTTGCCAGCCAGCGGCTTCCTCAGTCCAATACAGAGAAGAATGGTGGAAGACGAGCAGTTTGAGGTAACCAGTCCGCCTGGAGTTTATGTGAACAAATCTAGTGATGTCGCCTAGTACTGCTTTGCCTCACCTGTCTGCACTATATAAACCTCTTCTCTACACATGATTATTATTATAATCAAAACCAAGTGCTAAACCCACAAGGGTCATACAGCTTCTCCACGCATGTGCTGTACTTTTATCAAGACAGATGGACTGAACACATCGACTCCAGGTTGAGGGACTGATTACCTTAAACTCCTCATCTTCCACCATTTTCTCTGTATCGGACTAAGGAAGCCATTATTATTATTATTATTATAATCAAAAGAAGCGCTAAACCACAGGGGAACTGAGGAAGCCGGTGGCTGGCAAAATATTTCCACAATTAAGATATCAAAATGCTGCAGAAGTGTTTCATTAATTTAATACATGACCTTGCATTAGTGTATCTGGAAAAGCAGCATCATTCCCTACCCCATCTCTGGGTACACGGGCAAGTGCAGCATCATTCCCTACCCCGTCTCTGGTACACGGGCAAGTGCAGCATCATTCCCTACCCCGTCTCTGGGTACACGGGCAAGTGCAGCATCATTCCCTACCCCGTCTCTGGGTACACGGGCAAGTGCAGCATCATTCCCTACCCCGTCTCTGGGTACATGGCCAAGTGCAGCATCATTCCCTACCCCGTCTCTGGGTACACGGCCAAGTGCATCATTCCCTACCCCATCTCTGGGTACACGGGCAAGTGCAGCATCATTCCCTACCCCGTCTCTGGGTACACGGGCAAGTGCAGCATCATTCCCTACCCCATCTCTGGGTACACGGGCAAGTGTAGCATCATTCCCTACCCCATCTCTGGGTACACGGGCAAGTGCAGCATCATTCCCTACCCCATCTCTGGGTACATGGGCAAGTGTAGCATCATTCCCTACCCCATCTCTGGGTACACGGGCAAGTGTAGCATCATTCCCTACCCCGTCTCTGGGTACATGGGAAAGTGCAGCATCATTCCCTACCCCATCTCTGGGTACACGGGCAAGTGCAGCATCATTCCCTACCCCGTCTCTGGGTACATGGGCAAGTGCAGCATCATTCCCTACCCCATCTCTGGGTACATGGGCAAGTGCAGCATCATTCCCTACCCCGTCTCTGGGTACACGGGCAAGTGCAGCATCATTCCCTACCCCATCTCTGGGTACATGGGCAAGTGCAGCATCATTCCCTACCCCATCTCTGGGTACACGGGCAAGTGCAGCATCATTCTCTACCCCGTCTCTGGGTACACGGGCAAGTGCAGCATCATTCCCTACCCCGTCTCTGGGTACATGGGCAAGTGCAGCATCATTCCCTACCCCGTCTCTGGGTACATGGGCAAGTGCAGCATCATTCCCTACCCCATCTCTGGGTACATGGGCAAGAGCAGCATCATTCCCTACCCCATCTCTGGGTACACGGGCAAGTGCAGCATCATTCCCTACCCCATCTCTTCGTACACGGCCAAGTGCAGCATCATTCCCTACCCTGTCTCTGGGTACACGGCCAAGTGCAGCATCATTCCCTACCCCGTCTCTGGGTACACGGCCAAGTGCATCATTCCCTACCCCGTCTCTGGGTACATGGGCAAGTGCAGCATCATTCCCTACCCCATCTCTGGGTACACGGGCAAGTGCAGCATCATTCCCTACCCCATCTCTGGGTACACGGGCAAGTGCAGCATCATTCCCTACCCCATCTCTGGGTACACGGCTAAGTGCAGCATCATTCCTGTGGGGAATTGTGAGAGGTAAGTCTATCTGGGACACCGCCACTAGCAATAAACAAACTCCTAGGGAGATGACCGACTCGTATTTTTACCGCAGTCATTCCCTTTAAGGTATGTGAGAACTTTACCCGCTCCTGGCCGCACCCAAGGGGTACCTTCAATATTCTCGTTAACCCACTGCACTCTGGACCAGTATAAATAAATCTGAGAAGATCATTTATTATAATTATGATATATTTAAATTTAAGTGGACTGTATAAGTTATTAAACAACTGATCAAACAGGAGGAGAGGTAGAGAACACACAGTTAAGTTAACATGACCATCACTCACCTAATTAACAGCATCATAGCGGTGCATAGTAGATCGTTGACCTAGCTAAAGTACATCTACTGTGCGTAATAATATCATTGGCCAATAACAAAGTCGCAAGCAGATTACTTAGCTTTAGATGAGGGAGTCGTTCCGTTGTTGACGTCCTCCTGCGATCTGATTCGATCGCGATGGTAATAGTTGTCTCGTCGAGTCAAGGAAGGTTAATTTCCGTGCACTCTTATACGCCCACGAGACCGGGCGTTAGTTAACATGTGGTTGGTCGGGTAGCGAATCAGATCTTCTCACTAATCCGACCTTCCGACTGTTTATACATATAACTTTACCTATTACGTATATCCTGGCTTAATGCCCCACTAGTTTATACACATTCACAGTCTCGATACTTGGATTTCGAGTAGATAACTTCGATATGTTAGTTTATTTCATCCACATTCAATATGGCGGTCGGGGTATGGCGTACCCGCGCGAGCCTCGCTCGGTACGATCACTCCCTATTTATTTACAACTCTGTTTCACTATATTCACCATTTCACAATATTCATCGAATATATTTCAGTCTCTTCTCAGACGAAAACTCCCCAGCATCAGGGGTTACGACTTTATCCTGCCGTATGGTCATTTCACTCAGTTCAAATAGGCCTATGACCGCATCACTCGCCGGCGGCACACCTTATTTCACAATTATTGTCCTATTACTGGACCTCCTGGACCGATTGTCCCACTTTATATTCGCCGCGTCACTGGATATTCCTCCACATTACGAAAGGAGGTAATTAAATCCGATTTGGCGGACGGAGTCTCCAAATTCGACAGGCCATCTCACCACCTGATCTCGGGTCGGTAGGCTCGCTGTTCACTCTGCCGTCCCCTCTGCCCAGCCTCCCTGCCCACTTGACGAGGCATCTCGCGCATGCGTGTTAATTCGTTGGTTCTTTTCAGTTAATGTTAAGCCAACAGCAACACATTAATGATATCTATTCATATTGGAAAGTTTATCAATTACAACTTTCGGAAAATACCAATATTTTCCACACTGCGGCCGGGCAGAGTTCGTTGTTAGACGATTCAAATTGTATCTCGTAAATTTTTGCGACTATTTTGCACGTACACAATCTTGCTGTTTTTCGTTACGAATCCACTGCAAGGATACCTCATTATCAGACCAAATTGTGGTGTCGCTAATATTTATCTCCGGCAATTTACTCCGTAAATAATCAGCTAATTTGACACCCACATAAATGGTGGTTAATTCCAACTGAGGTAAAGTACGTAATTTAATTGGAGCCACTTTAGTTTTAGACATGACAAGAGAAATATCTTTATCACATTGAAGATAAGCGACTGCTCCATACGCTAATTTAGAAGCATCGCAAAAAATGTGGAGTGTATTTTCCACTCCAGAGCGTGTTACACACCGCGGAAACTCCAACATTGGAACTCTCTCATAATCACCAATTAATTCTTCCCACCTGTTAACGAATTCCTCAGGTAGGGTTTCATCCCAAGCACACTTCTGCTTCCATGCCTCTTGTACCAACTTCCCTCGGATTGTAAGAGGCGCCACTAAGCCTAGTGGATCGAAACATTTTGAAACTTCAGCAAGCAGGGTTCTCTTCGTTAATTTCTTGGGCATACTATAATTATTAGACTTTAACGATATCAAGTCTCTTTCAGTATCCCAAGTCAGTCCCAATACATTGCTACACCCAGATACTTCATCGCCGGGATTATCTTTATTTATTCGGTCCTTTAACCTGGACGAATTACTGTTCCACTCCCTGAGAGGCATATTTGCACCTTGCATTATGTCATTAGCCCCTTCATATATCTTCATTAGCTCCTCTTCAGTTGACGTCACCCCCAGGAAATTGTCCACATAGAATTGTTTACTCATTATTTCACTCAGTGGACCACCTGTACGTTTAAGGTGCGCATTTATCGTCGCCTGAAGTAAGAACGGACTAGAAGTAGCCCCAAATAAGACACTTCTGAATCTGAAAGTTTTCAGCGGACTAAGTGGATTGCTAGGATCCTCTGGCCACAGAAATCTTGTGTAATCCCGATCCGTTTCTTGCAATCCTACTCTCAGGAAAGCTTTACTTATATCTGCCGTAAAGGCATAACTATTAACTCTGAAATTCAATAACACATCACCCAATTTTTCCGTCAGCGACGGACCTGTCATCAAACAATCATTCAAACTAGGTACATTTTTATTACCCCTGGCACTACAATTAAACACGATCCTCAAAGGAGTGGTTTTCGAATCCTTCTTCACTCCGTGATGAGGTAAGTAGTGGCCATAAATATTGGCTTGCTCAGGGGGTACCTCCTCTATGAACTGATTATTTAACTGTTCATTAATGATCCCATTATAAGCAGTCAGCAATTCTGGTGTCTTACTCAATTCGTGGAGCTGGGCCTTAACTGACCATACGCCATCCGGTAAAGTGGGTAGTTCCGGATGGTTTAGCTTCCATGGGAGTCGCACCCAGTATTGTCCAGACTCAAATTTAACATCCTTCAGGTATTGTTCCTGAGTGAAGGAATCATCTGGACTTTCTTCATTTACATTCATTCCCACTGTCCAGTTCCCACAATTTATACACTGGTTTAACAGCATCCTCTGTAGAAGAATATTTACACTGGAGTGACGTTTCATGAGTAAGGCACACCGTGACTGCATTTATGGCTTCCTCCAGTCATTCATTACTGCGAGGAAGCCTGCCATAAATTACATGGCCTTCACCAGTGTTGAGAAGAGTGACACCACCTTTCTTCGTCATACCCTTCACGAAGGTGGCATAATAGTCACTGCCTATCAAAACACTTACTGGTCCCACCGAGTCATTGCTTACTACGGAGAGTGCCAGTTTCACATTAGTCTCCTGGGCTTGCCAGCACACTAACTCCATTAAGTTCAGCCATGGATTATAGGATCAATAACGCATGGGTACAAATTAAATAGACCCTTTATTTTCATGGTCTTGCCACTTCACTAACTCCATTAAGTTCAGCCATGGTTATAGGATCATAACGCTGAGGTACAAATTAAATAGACCTTTATTATTCCTGGGCTTGCCAGCCACACTAACTCCATTAAGTTCAGCCATGGTTATAGGATCAATAACCGCTGAGGGTACAAATTAAATAGACCCTTTATTATTCATGGGCTTGCCAGCCACACTAACTCCATTAAGTTCAGCTATGGTTATAGGATTAATAACCACTGACGTCACAAATTAAATAAATTGTTTATAAAGGTGACTCTCACACCTCACTCTTGCACAAATCGTAGCCACGCCTGTGCTAGCAATTAATTGGACTAATTACTGTCCACCACACAATTAATTAACTGTGTACTCTATACTCACTTCCTATGATCAGTCACTTATTTATTAAATAATTAATTCAATAATGATTAATTCACTAATCACATCCGGTTCAGGACGGACCAACGGGCGCTGTGGGGAATTGTGAGAGGTAAGTCTATCTGGGACACCGCCACTAGCAATAAACAAACTCCCAGGGAGATGACCGACTCGTATAATTTTACCGCAGTCATTCCCTTTAAGGTATGTGAGAACTTTACCCGCTCCTGGCCGCACCCAAGGGGTACCTTCAATATTCTCGTTAACCCACTGCACTCTGGACCAGTATAAATAAATCTGAGAAGATCATTTATTATAATTATGATATATTTAAATTTAAGTGGACTGTATAAGTTATTAAACAACTGATCAAACAGGAGGAGAGGTAGAGAACACACAGTTAAGTTAACATGACCATCACTCACCTAATTAACAGCATCATAGCGGTGCATAGTAGATCGTTGACCTAGCTAAAGTACATCTACTGTGCGTAATAATATCATTGGCCAATAACAAAGTCGCAAGCAGATTACTTAGCTTTAGATGAGGGAGTCGTTCCGTTGTTGACGTCCTCCTGCGATCTGATTCGATCGCGATGGTAATAGTTGTCTCATCGAGTCAAGGAAGGTTAATTTCCGTGCACTCTTATACGCCCACGAGACCGGGCGTTAGTTAACATGTGGTTGGTCGGGGTAGCGAATCAGATCCTCTCACTAATCCGACCTTTTGTACTGTTTATACGTATAACTTTACATATTACGTATATCCTGGCTTAATGCCCCACTAGTTTATACACATTCACAGTCTCGATACTTGGATTTCGAGTAGATAACTTACGATATGTTAGTTTATTTCATCCACATTCAATATGGCGGTCGGGGTATGGCGTACCCGCGCGAGCCTCGCTCGGTACGATCACTCCCTATTTATTTACAACTCTGTTTCACTATATTCACCATTTCACAATATTCATCGAATATATTTCAGTCTCTTCTCAGACGAAAACTCCCCAGCATCAGGGGTTACGACTTTATCCTGCCGTATGGTCATTTCACTCAGTTCAAATAGGCCTATGACCACGTCATTCGCCGGCGGCACACCTTATTTCACAATTATTGTCCTATTACTGGACCTCCTGGACCGATTGTCCCACTTTATATTCGCCGCGTCACTGGATATTCCTCCACATTACGAAAGGAGGTAATTAAATCCGATTTGGCGGACGGAGTCTCCAAATTCGACAGGCCATCTCACCACCTGATCTCGGGTCGGTAGGCTCGCTGTTCACTCTGCTCATTACCCTCTGCCCAGCCTCCCTGCCCACTTGACGAGGCATCTCGCGCATGCGTGTTAATTCGTTGGTTCTTTTCAGTTAATGTTAAGCCAACAGCAACACATTAATGATATCTACTCATATTGGAAAGTTTATCAATTACAACTTTCGGAAAATACAAATATTTTCCACAATTCCCTACCCCATCTCTGGGTACACGGGCAAGTGCAGCATCATTCCCTACCACATCTCTGGGTACACGGGCAAGTGCAGCATCATTCCCTACCCCATCTCTGGGTACACGGGCAAGTGCAGCATCATTCCCTACCCTATCTCTGGGTACACGGGCAAGTGCAGCATCATTACCTACCCCGTCTCTGGGTACACGGGCAAGTGCAGCATCATTCCCTACCCCATCTCTGGGTACACGGGCAAGTGCAGCATCATTCCCTACCCCATCTCTGGGTACACGGGCAAGTGCAGCATCATTCCCTACCCCATCTCTGGGTACACTGCTAAGTGCAGCATCATTCCCTACCCCATCTCTGGGTACACGGGCAAGTGCAGCATCATTCCCTACCCCATCTCTGGGTACACGGCTAAGTGCAGCATCATTCCCTACCCCATCTCTGGGTACACGGGCAAGTGCAGCATCATTCCCTACCCCGTCTCTGGGTACACGGGCAAGTGCAGCATCATTCCCTACCCCATCTCTGGGTACACGGGCAAGTGCAGCATCATTCCCTACCCCATCTCTTGGTACACGGGCAAGTGCAGCATCATTCCCTACCCCATCTCTTGGTACACAGGCAAGTGCAGCATCATTCCCTACCCCATCTCTGGGTACACGGGCAAGTGCAGCATCATTCCCTACCCCATCTCTGGGTACACGGGCAAGTGCAGCATCATTCCCTACCCCATCTCTGGGTACACGGCTAAGTGCAGCATCATTCCCTACCCCATCTCTGGGTACACGGGCAAGTGCAGCATCATTCCCTACCCCATCTCTGGGTACACGGGCAAGTGCAGCATCATTCCCTACCCCATCTCTTGGTACACGGGCAAGTGCAGCATCATTCCCTACCCCATCTCTGGGTACACGGGCAAGTGCAGCATCATTCCCTACCCCATCTCTTGGTACACGGGCAAGTGCAGCATCATTCCCTACCCCATCTCTGGGTACACGGGCAAGTGCAGCATCATTCCCTATCCCATCTCTGGGTACACAGGCAAGTGCAGCATCATTCCCTACCCCGTCTCTGGGTACACGGGCAAGTGCAGCATCATTCCCTACCCCATCTCTGGGTACACGGGCAAGTGCAGCATCATTCCCTACCCCATCTCTGGGTACACGGGCAAGTGCAGCATCATTCCCTACCCCATCTCTGGGTACACAGGCAAGTGTTTGAAAGTGAAACTGATTTCTTAGAAAACATGTGTCTTTGGGAATGGAAGAAAAAAAGAGTAAACTTGAATCATTGGGACTTCCCAAGGAAGGAGGTGAAAATGTAAGGCATTAAGGTAAATGTACAGGAGAGGGAAATAACTCAAGGGATGTACAGCCAAAGAAATGATCCATAAATAAGAATAGACATATACAATGCACTCTTCCCAGTGATGCTCTTTCAAAGGGGACAGAAATCAACAATCCTGTTATCTAATTCACTGTTTAATTACATAATTTAAATAAAATGAATTTTTATGGTACCAGTAGTTAGCAGTGAAATATCATACTGCATAATTATAATTAAAACAATGTGCTTGTATCATACTTGACAATTATTTTAGCATAGCTGAGGTAAATATTTGTTGCAAGATTTGTGGAAGCTTCTTTAAATCAAGACAAACAAATGAATGTCCAGCAGGAAGAACCTTAGTTAACCTGTCTGCTTGGTCACCTAACGATCCAATAAATATTGCAAAAGTATTTACTGTGTTCTCAGCAGTAAGTGCTTTAGCAAAATGACTTGGTCTGATTCCATACCGATCAAAATTTGCATCAGACAGTAGAATTACAAATCTTTCATCACATTCTTCAGTTGCTATGTCCTTCACAGCTTTAACCGCAGCTTCCAAAGTGTGATCTCCACTGAGACAAAACTGTGAATGAGCCTGCATTGTTTTCAGTACATCTAAACGCTCTTTGTTGTTATGGGGCACATTGTCACATTCTACTAGTGGAACAGCAGCCTCTTCACCAGAATGTCCATAAATATCATACTTAAATTTATTCTCAAACCCCTCAAATGCTTCCATAACCATAAGTGTGGCTTCAAGTTCACGTTCCAGACGACCGTCATGACCATTAAAACGGTACATTGATCCAGACACATCAACAACTAAGCGAAGACGTTTGGGCTGTCTCTGTGGTGCCCCAATCTCTGGTTCCTCTTCATGCCTTTGCCGATATATATTTCTTTCTCCTGCCAAGCCTTCAATTAATTTTGTGTCATCTAATTCACCAGAGGTGCGGTGCCGAAGCCACTGTCGTTCTTTTCCTTTAGCCTGTAGAGAGTTAATGATAGTGCGTAAAGCATGTACTTGCTGTTGTACACCACCAGCAAGCTTCTCATAGAGAGAGGCATCATATTCACTCATTCTAATTTCTCTCAAGCGTTCTTTGAAGGCTTTTTGTGCCATTTCACGGGCAGCACGCCTCACTTCAGCAGGCACGGCATCCTTTTCGGCTTCAGATAATTGATGAACATCATGACCAGCATCTAACCGATATGGTCCTCCTTTACCACCGAGACCAGCTGTATCACGGCCACCTGTCCCACCTGCCCAAGTATTTCCTCCTATATGGGGATTATTGTCAGGATCCTCCTGTCCATGTTTAGGTTCAGTGACATCCTCACCACTGAAGCGGTCAACCTCTAATCTAAGACGTTCAGTGTCGTCACCAATCATTTTACGCCATTCTGCTAGAGCTTTCTGTAAACCAACACTTCCTGTTTGCCAGAGACGTACAACTCCTGCAGAGTCTACTGTAGCCAAACCCTGACCACTTGTTGCAGCCATAAAGAGTGGAGATGTGCGAGCTGCCACAGACCAGGCCCAGTATGGAGAAGACTGAGAGGCCTGGGGAACAGGAATGTAGCTTAAGCTATGATTCACTAAATCTGTTACTTCTAAAAATATATTAGCTCCTGAAGGCGAAACATCATTTTCAAATGCATTTCTAGGAGCCTGATCAACAACTCTTACAACTTGCCCGGCATCACTTAGCACAACAGTAGAGCTAACCGGGTCACTAACTGAAGAAAAGGCCTTCAGTGAAATGTTATCACGCTCCCATACATAAACTTCATTTTCACTTGCATCAAGCTCTGGGAAACCTACAGCTACAGCAGCCAAAGCATTATATGGAGCTAAAAGATGAGTGGAAGCACTAATCTTTTCTTGAAGTGCTGAAGACAACACAAAGTCACTTAAGGTATGTGGAGAAATGCAAGATACTAACATATGGCTACAATCTTGTTCATTTGGTGTCTGGGTTACTGGGTGAAGCACAAAATTGTTGACGTTATCTTTCAGCAACCACTTATTACCTTCCTCATCAATAGCAAACCATTGATATCTTCCCTCTAAAAGATGTAGAGAATAAAGAATAAATGGCAAAGAAACTAAGCGGCTCATCTGTTTGTGGATATCTATGAAAAGTATGCGTTTACCACCAACTTCCCACAATGCAAGTTGCCCTTGTTCAGCTTTACTTTTACACATACGGAAAAAGATTTCATTTCTTCCCCCCGATCCCAGCTTTTTCATCAGTAACTCTGCTGCAGTTTCAAACCTAGAATTAAGTTGCATGCAAGATACTGCACCATTGTTCATGTCTACATTTAAGAGTGTGTTTGAAACCTCTTCATGGACAAGCAACTTTCTGTTCGATAGATTAGCCAGTCGTAACCTTGGCTGGTAAGCAGAACGATAACGTGGAAGTACATCCTGAAGAAGTGTATATTTTAGACTGTCTCTTCCTCTAGGTACAAAAGAATAAACAGCAGCTGGAGCTACAGTGGCAACATGTATGCAGTCATCAAGGGGATCTTGAGTGCCTCCCGGACTCACAATAATATCTGTCACCAGTCCTGTGTCATACAGAGGAAGTGGCCAGTAACTCTCCTGCTCTGTGAATACAGATGATCTTGCCTCTGTTATATCAACTGACTGATGATGCAGAGTCAACTTAACTGGAATCTGTAAAAAAAAAAAAAAAAGTTTTAACATGGCACAAAAAGGAAATACTACAGTGGAACCTCGGTTGCCAAACGGACTAGTTGTTGAACAAATTTTTTTTCGAACAAGGAATTCGGTCCTGGTTTTTGTATGTGGTCTTGGCTGTCAACCAACAACGCTTGGATCATGTGATCACCAGAGTCCACAACATGGGTCTCAGTCAGTATAGCGACTGACACGCGTGCTGTAAACATCTCTTGAGCTTTTGCTGTGTATCTTGTGAAGGTAATGAAACCAAAAGTGCGAAATTTGATGGAAAACTTACGGAATTAGGCTATTACGAAGTTAGCAGTCTCGGTGATATTTATGCATTGGTGATTTCGCCCACTTTGGGCCAATTCCATTAGACCAAACTCATAGCTATTTTGCTACAACTCCTTTTATTCTATTGATTGTCGGTAGAATTACCAACAATATGTTAAGAAAAGGACACAAATGCAACTAATGTGACATTCTATTGTGGCAACGTTTTGCTCTCCAGGAGCTTCGTCAAGCCGTCGGCTTGACAAAGCTCCTGGAGAGCGAAACGTTGCCACAATAAAATGTCACATTAGTTGCATTTGTGTCGTTTTCTCAAGAAACTGCCTATTTACCTATTTCAACTACCCAATAAAGTGATCTGAAATTACTAATTTGGCCAATTTCACACAAAATTCAAGAAAGGCCAATTTCAAAATAGGGTCCAGCATAAACAATGCATACATTCCTGGCACTAAAATAACATTTTATCTGTTCATTAGTCAGGTCTCCAGGCCCCTCTTATATTTCGCTTACTTTTAATTTAGAATTTTTATTCACACAAAAAATAGAAGATTTACTGTTATTCAGACTGCTGCATAACTGTAATACAGTGGTGCCTCTACTTACGAGCAGCTCCCAACTCGAACAATTATGAAAGTGTATTTTTGTAGGTGCTTTTGTAAGTGTATTTTTGGGGGTCTGAAATGGATTAATCTAATTTTCATTATTTCTTTTGGAAAAAATTCCTTCGGTATCGGCACTTGAACAGCCCTCTGGAACGAATTTTGCTCATAACTCGAGGTACCACTGTAATTGTATAAATAATATCAGCGCATTTGTGAATGCATATCAAACCCACCAGTTAATGTGTATTGGACACATAACGTAATTTGTTTACTCTTGAACATCAACAAAAATTGAACATTTCCACTAATTTCAGCTCAATTTCAAGCTATTTTTTGTCTTTAAACGCTTACTTTTTTTTTAGAATTTTTATTCACACAAAAAATAGAAGATTTACTGTTATTCAGACTGCTGCATAATTGTAATACAGTGGTACCTCTTCTTACGAGCAGCTCCCAACTCGAACAATTATGTAAGTGTATTTTTGTAGGTGCTTTTTTAAGTGTATTTTTGTAGGTGCTTTTGTAAGTGTATTTTTGGGGTCTGAAATGGATTAATCTAATTTTCATTATTTCTTATGGGAAAAAATTCCTTCGGTATCGGCACTTGAATAGCCGTCTGGAACGAATTTTGCTCATAACTCGAGGTACCACTGTAATTGTACAAATAATATCAGCGCATTTGTGAATGCATATCAAACCCACCAGTTAATGTGTATTGGACACATGACGTAATTTGTTTACTCTTGAACATCAACAAAAATTTAACATTTCCACTAATTTGAGCTCAATTTCAAGCTATTTTTTGTCTTTAAACCATTGAAAATCTTTTATATTTCTGTAACATATCTTCCATTCTATCAAATGAAACCAAGAATTTGAGAATACAACCATAAATGCAATACTAAAATACAGTGGACCCTTGGTTATCGGCTGTAATCCGTTCCAGAAGGTCGGCCTAAAAGCAAAATGGCTGATAAGCGAAATAATATTCCCCATAAGAATTAATGTAAATACAATTAATCCATTCCAGACACCCAAAAATATTCACAAAAATTAATATGTTTAAAGATTAATGAACAATTAAATCAGTATTACATACCTTTATTGAAGACACTAGTTGGCTTATGGAAGACAGGGAGGAGGAGACAGGGAGGATTTATTGTTTGGAAGACTCTTGTTGGCATACTGAAGAATGTAGGTGGGGAGAGGGAGTTGGGAATCCCCCTCCATAAGAACTTCAGGTATCAAAACTCTCTCTAGGGTTACTTCCCTTCTTTGTCATTTACTGCGACAGTGCATTCATTACATACCTTAAAATATTTGTAGTCTTAATGTAGGGCGAGAGGTGAGTACTACAGTGGACCCTCGGTTTTTGCCGAAAATTCTTTCCAGAATGCTGCTCAAGTGCCATTACCGAACGAATTTACTTCCTTAAGAAATAATGTCACGTAGGTTAGTCTATTTCAGACCCCCAAAAATACACTTGCAAAAGCACTTACGAAAATACACTTACATAAATGTTCGAGTTTGGAGATGACCGAAAACCGAGGGACCACTGTATTTATTTGTAGGAAGTCAATACAATACAATTTTATTTCTTTGCTCGTGTACATGGGTTTACATTACAATCATAAATTGAGGTGCAAGGAGAGCCTCTGGCATGCCTTGGCATTAGGGGCAGCTTATTCTAATGGCTTAAAGACTATGAACATAATATTGGAGTAATTGAGTGAGTTTGAATTGGTAGATCAATCAGATTATGATATGATGATAATACAATGTTCATTACAAAATGATGATAGACATTGTAACTAGTGTTTAGTAGGATGGAACATAATAGCAAAAGTTAAATTATCTTAATGAAAATAACAATGACCATTTTGAGAGTAATTTACAATTTGAGTATTTAGTTTAGGGTGATTAGGTGGCAACATAATTGTAAAAAATTATTTTATAGGAAAATAACTGAGCATTTTTGAAGGCAATTTAAAGTATGAGTACAGTGGTACCTCGGTTAACGATATTTTTTCATTCCAGAATGCTGTTCAAGTGCCATTACCAAACGAATTTATCCCCATAAGGAATAATGTAAAATAGACTAGTCCTTTTACACCCCTAAACATATACTTACAAAAGCATTTAAAAAAATAAACTTACATAAAAGGGCGATTTTGGGGACCATCGTAACTCGAGGTACCACTGTATTTAGTTTAGGGTGAGTAGGTGGTTTTTGAGAAGAGTCTTAAATTAATTTTCAGACAAGGTTATTTTAGCATTTCCTGGTAATGAGTTCCAGATTCTGGGCCCTTTATGTTCATTGAATTCTTACATAGGTTGGTGGACACGGGGTACATCAAAAAGTGATCTGTATCTTGTGTTGTGGTCATGGGTCCTATTAAAGTTGGTGAGGAGAATTTTGAGCGGAGGGTTTATATTAGAATGTAGGGTTCTATGTATGTAGTAGGCACAAGAATAAGTGTGAATGTTCTTTATGGTGAGTAGTTTTAGGCTTTTGAATATTGCTGGAGTATGCTGTCTAGAGTGGGAATTTGTTATCATTCTGACTGCAGCCTTTTGCTGAGTTATGAGTGGTCTTAGGTGATTTAATGTTGTTGATTCCCATGCACAGATTCCATACGTGAGATATGGGTAAATGACACTCCCTGCATACCTGCTACACTCCCTGCATACCTGCTACACTCCCTACATGCATGCTACACTGTGCTCATGATAATGCGAGCACAGATGGGCATGTTTGTGGAGCAACTTGCAATGTGAACAGACTGACTGATGTTGTAGTGTCCAGGCTTAGGCATGGCTACAGGTACTTCTGACAGTTTGGGAGACACAGATGATGATCAAACTAAATGCAAATTATGTGATCAGGCATATGGTCACTGTCTTGAACACTATGTGCTTAATTGTGCACTTATTGAGGAATATAGAGATAGACAATATAATAACCTATGTGACATGTCAAGATATCTTATTCACGAAATAAGATACCTGCTTGTAACAGATAATTGAAATGTAGATATAAACCCAAATGTACAATTGTTAACCCCTTTGGGGCCTAGTGCCTAGGCCTTTTGTGTATCCATATGCTCTTGCGCTACCGTCCACAGGATGGATATGGGGTGCACAATAAACTAGCCACTTCGGTGGCAAAATCTAATCTAATGCATGCTACACTCCCTGCATGCCTGCTACACTCCCTGCATACCTGCTACACTCCCTGCTTTTCTACTACACTCCCTGCATACCTGCTACACTCCCTGCATACCTGCTACACTCCCTGCATACCTGCTACACTCCCTGCATGCCTGCTACACTCCCTGCATACCTGCTACACTCCCTGCATACCTGCTACACTCCTGCATCCTCTACACTCCTGCATGCCTGCTACACTCCTGCATACCTGCTACACTCCCTGCTTTCCTGCTAAACTCCTGCACACCTGCTACCTCTTGCATACCTGCTACACTCATTGTATGCCTGCTACACTCCCGCATACCTGCACACTCCCTGCATGCTCTGCTACACTCCTGCATGCCTGCTACCTCCTGCATACTCTACACCCTCATGCCTGCTACACTCCCTACATACCTGTTACACTCCTGCATGCATGCTATACTCCTGCATACCTACTACACTCTCTGCATGCCTGCTACACTCCTGCATGCATGCTACACTCCTGCATGCATGCTACATCCCTGCATGCATGCTACACTCCTGCATACCTACCACCTCATTGCATACCACTACACTCCTGCATTTTGCTACACTCCTGCATGCCTGCTACACTCCTGCATACTTGCTGCACTCCCTGTTTTCTGCTACACTCCTGCATACCTGCTGCACTCCCTGCATACCTGTTACACTCCTGCATGCCTGCTACACTCCCTGCATGCCTGCACATCCTTGCATACCTGCTCATCTCTGCATGCCTGCTACACTCCCTGCATACCTGCTCACTCCCTGCATACCTGCTACACTCCTTGCATACCTGCTACACTCCCTGCATAGCTGCTACACTCCCTGCATGCCTGCTACACTCCCTGCATACCTGCTACACTCCCTGCTTTTCTGCTACACTCCCTGCATACCTACCACACTCATTGCATACCAGCTACACTCCCTGCATACCTGCTACACTCCCTGTTTTTCTGATACACTCCCTGCATACCTGCTACACTCCCTGCATACCTGTTACACTCCCTGCATGCCTGCTACACTCCCTGCATGCCTGCTACACTCCCTGCATACCTGCTACACTCATTGCATACCTGCTACGCTCCCCGCATGCCTGCTACACTCCCCGCATGCCTGCTAGACTCCCCGCATACCTGCTGCACTCCTGCATACATGCTGCACTCCTGCATCACTGCACTCCCTGCATGCCTGCTCACTCCCTGCATAGCTGCTACACTCCTGCATGCCTGCTACACTCCTGCATACCTGCTACACTCCCCGCTTTTCTGCTACACTCCCTGCATACCTACCACACTCATTGCATACCAGCTACACTCCCTGTATACCTGCTACACTCCCTGTTTTTCTGCTACACTCCCTGCATACCTGCTACACTCCATGCATACCTGTTACACTCCCTGCATGCCTGCTGCACTCCCTGCATGCATGCTACACTCGCTGCATACCTGCTACACTCCTTGCATACCTGCTACACTCCCTGCATGCCTGCTACACTCCCTGCATACCTGCTACACTCCCTGCATGACTGCTACACTCCCTGCATACCTGCTACACTCCCTGCTTTCCTGCTACACTCCCTGCACACCTGCTACACTCCTTGCATACCTGCTACACTCATTGTATACCTGCTACACTCCCTGCATACCTGTTACACTCCCTGCATGCCTGCTACACTCCCTGCATGCCTGCACACTCCTGCATACCTGCTCACACCCCTGCATGCCCTGCACTCCTACATACCTGTTACACTCCTGCATGCATGCTATGCTACCTGCATGCCTACTACACTCCCTGCATGCCTGCTACACTCCCTGCATGCATGCACTCCCTGCATGCATTCTACACTCCCTGTCCTACCACACTCATTGCATACCAGCTACCTCCTGCATTTGCTACACTCCTGCATGCCTGCTCACTCCCTGCATACCTGCTACACTCCCTGTTTTTCTGCTACCTCCTGCATACCTGCTACACTCCTGCATACCTGTTACACTCCCTGCATGCCTGCTACCTCCCTGCATGCCTGCTACCTCCTTGCATACCTGCTACACTCCTGCATGCCTGCTACACTCCCTGCATACCTGCTACACTCCCTGCATACCTGCTACACTCCTTGCATACCTGCTACACTCCCCGCATAGCTGCTACACTCCTGCATGCCTGCACACTCCCTGCATACCTGCTACCTCCCTGCTTTCTGCTACCTCCCTGCATACCTACCACACTCATTGCATACCAGCTACACTCCCCGCATACCTGCTACACTCTCTGTTTCTGCACCTCCTGCATACTGCTACCTCCATGCATACCTGTTCACTCCCTGCATGCCTGTACACTCCCTGCATGCATGCTACACTCGCTGCATACCTGCTACACTCCTTGAAACCTGCTACACTCCCTGCATGCCTGCTACCTCCCTGCATACCTGCTACATTCCCTGCATGCCTGCACATCCTGCATACCTGCTACACTCCCTCTTTCTGCTCACCTCCTGCACACCTGCTACACTCTTTGCATACCTGCTACACTCATTGTATCCTGCTACACTCCTGCATACCTGCTCACTCCTGCATGCCTGCTATAGCTCCTGCATGCCTGCTGCCTCCTGCATGCCTGCTACACCCCCTGCATGCCTGCTACACTCCCCACATGCCTGTTACACTCCTCTGCATGCTATGCTACCTGCATACCTACTACACTCCTGCATGCCTGCTACTCTCTGCATGCATGCTACCTCCTGCATGCATGCTCACTCCCTGCATGCATGCTGCTCTCCTGCACCTACCACACTCATTGCATCCAGCTACACTCCCCGCATATTTGCTACACTCCTGCATGCTGACACTCCCTGCATACCTGCTACACTCCCTGTTTTTCTGCTACACTCCCTGCATACCTGCTACACTCCCTGCATACCTGTTACACTCCCTGCATGCCTCTACACTCCTGCATGTTACACTCCTTGCATACCTGCTACCTCCTGCATGCCTGCTACACTCCCTGCATAACTGCACTCCCCGCATACCTGCTACACTCCTTGCATACCTGCTACCTCCTGCATACTGCTACACTCCTGCATGCTCATCACTCCCTGCATGCCTGCTACACTCCCTGCATCCCTGCACTCCTGCATACCTGCTACACTCCTGCATACCTGCTACACTCCCTGCATGCCTGCTACACTCCCTACATACCTGCTACACTCCCTGCATGCATGCTATTCTCTCTGCATACCTGCTACACTCCCTGCATGCCTGCTACACTCCCTGCATGCATGCTACACTCCCTGCATGCATGCTACACTTCCTGCATGCATGCTACACTTCCTGCATGCCTGCTACACTCCGTACTTTTCTGCTACACTCCCTGCATACCTGCTACACTCATTGCATACCAGCTACACTCCCTGCATACCTGCTACACTCCCTGCATGCCTGCTACACTCCCTGTATTCCTTTTTAACTTGAGTAAAGTATACAGGAGAAGGGGTTACTAACCCCTTGCTCCCGGCATTTTAGTTGCCTCTCATGATATGCATGGCTTACAGAGGAACAATTCTTCTCCACTTCCCCATGGAGTTAACCATCTCTGATTATCATATTTAATTTTTTCAAAAAGACAAAATTTCACGCTTAACTTCTTGGCAACTTTACCAACTCTAGAGTTCCTTTTTTTGATGCCATTATAAATATCCAGACACAAAATGGGGTGATGGGATCAGAAACTGAATGATAACAGGAATAATGATGTGATATATGTCCTCAGGCAGCTACCAGCATGAGTGGAGGTGGGTGTAAACACAACAGGGACTTAAGATGCTAAAATTTCACACAGGTTCACATTACCACTTTACCTTGACTCTAATTGGAGAGGACTCAACTGGTATTTGCATAAGGGTTGTCTTGATTGCAGGGTGCTGACGACTAACTTGCCACACAGCCATTAACTTGGGTTCTGGCAGCGGAAGTCTAGTAAATTAAAAAGAGAAAGGAGAATCAAACAAGCTTATATTTATTAAACTTTATTGAGAGTAGATGTACTTTCCTTGAAGTTTCACCTTATTTTAGGTTGTGTAAGTTTTAATGTGCCAATTTTATTAAGCAAATCAGTTTCTGTGAAATTACAGAACATCCCTTCTGATCAGAAATAATACAAATACAGTGGACCCCCAGTTTTCGTAATTATTCCGTTCCAGAGGGAATTACTAACACCGAATATTACTAACTCCGAATCTATTTTCCCCATAAGAAATAATGGAAATTTAATTAATCCATTTCAGACACCCAAAAGTAAAAATAAAATATTTTTGTACATTAAATATACATTAAATTACACAGAAAACAATGAGACATGAAGAATACAGTGGTACCTCGAGTTACGATATTTTTTCGTTCGAGAATGCTGTTCAAGTGCCATTACCAAACGAATTTATCCCCATAAGGAATAATGTAAAATAGACTAGTCCTTTTACACCCCCAAAAATATACTTACAAAAGCATTTAAAAAAATAAACTTACATAAAAGGGCGATTTTGGGGACCATCGTAACTCGAGGTACCACTGTAAAACAATAATAACATGACACTTACCTTTATTCAAATTCAAATTCAAATTCAAATTCTTTATTTCATGTAATACAAGGTGGGGGGTACTTATAGTTATACATTAAAGTTGATATTACAAGATGGCCAATAATATGCCTAGGTATGCCTAGGCTTTTCAGGCAGTCTTATGATAGGTCTTACTCAATAGCTATACAATGAATATACAGATTGTAAGGTTAGGTTAGGTTTACAAAATTTAGGTACTGGAATTTAAACATTGTGAATTTAACAATTAGTATAAGAAGTTAGCAATTAGTTTATATATTAATGATAAAGGTGATATATTGGCATAATATAGTTTCTATATTGGAGTATCTTAGGCAAACTTATGACTAGCTTAAGTATTATGAAGCAATAGTTGTATTAGAATTTTGGTTAGAACTGTGCAAATTAAGGGGAATCACAGATATCAATAAGTGTATTTTGCTGTGGATATGTGCAAGATAAAGTAGTTTTCGTATGGTTAACTACCGGTTGGGTGCGTAAGTGAGATAAGATGTTTTTTAACGGTGCTTTTGAAAATGAAGAGTTGTTGATGTGTGGAAGACGGGAGGAGGGAAGAGGATTGAAGAGTTGCTATTGTTTGGAAGGGGAATATAAATTCGTTTGGTAATGGCACTTGAACAGCATTCTGGAACAAAAAATTAACAAAAACCGGGGGTCCACTGTAATAAACAATATTAATAACATAGACACATGATATATACTCTAGAATGAATAAAATATCATTACGAATGTGAGGACTGGTGTTGTGTTGTTTGTTGTTGGGTGTATAAGGGCCACTGAAAGATAAGCCTGACATAGTGATGGCCGCCAGACACGGCAGTGTTGTCAGTTGCCCTATATAACTCCAACAACAGTGGAGGAGTTAAGTTTCGTGTCGTCATTTTTCTATCGCTTAATCGCTTAACTTACTTGCTACACTGTTAATGGTACACTTTATCGTTGGGTGGCACTATAGCCTTTATCAACTCCTGCTGCTTTAGTATCATAACATATCATAGAATCACTGAATCACTTAACCCTTTAGGGGTCAACAGGCCTTCTCCCAAACTTGTTCTCAGGGTCGAAAATTCTTTGGAAAAAAAAATAAATTATTTTTTTCTTGTGAAATGATAGAGAATCTTTTCCCGATCATAATGACACCAAAATTATGAAATTTGATGTAAAACTTACGGAATTATGCTCTCGCAAAGTTATCGGTCTCAACGATATTTACGCATCGGCGATTTCGCCCACTTTGAGCCCTATTTTTGGCCAATTTCAATGTTCCAGTCTACTAAAATCATAGCTAGTTTGCTAGAACTCCATTTCTTCTATCAATTGAGTACAAGAAACTGCCCATTTACCAATTTCAACTACCCAAAAAAGTGGTCAGAAATTGGCAATTTGGCCAATTTCACACAAATTTCAAATGATGCCAATTTCAAAATGGGGCCCAGAATAAACAAGACAGACATTCCTGGCACTAAAATAACATCTTCTCTGTGCATTAGTCACGTCTCCAGGCCCCTCTTACATTACTTTTGCTTTCCATTTTGAATTTTTATTCTCACAAAAAATAGAAGATTTACTGTTATGTATACAACTGCATCATTGTAAAAATGGTATAAATAATATCACCGCACTTGTGAAAGAATATTAGACTCACCAGTTGACGTGTATTGGACGAGTGGCGTGATTTGTTTACTCTTGAACATCGGCAAAAATCAAACATTTTCGCTACTTTGAGCTCAATTTCAAGGTACAGTCGACCCCCGCTAATGAACACCCCGAAAATCGTACAATTATGTAAGTATAATATTGTAAGTGCTTGTGGAAGTGTATTTTTGGGGGTCTGAAATAGACTAACCTACGTGACATTATTTCTTAAGGAAGTAAATTCGTTCGGTAATTGCACTTGAGCAGGCTTCTGGAATGAATTTTGTTCGTTAGCCGGGAGTCCACTGTACTTGTCACCGTAAAACCAATCAAAATCATCTCTATTTCTGTAATATATCTTCCATTCTATCAAATGAGACCAAGAAAACGAGAATACATCAATAAATACCATACGAAAATAGACTGCAAAGTCGGTTTTAAACGAAAAATACGGTCAGTTTTTTTTTTTCATTATGCAGTGTGTGCTGCAGGATTTTTTTTTATACTGTGCACACAGACCACACAGACCCATTCTATCATATGTATACCTACCAGCCATTTCCCGCTTAATTTGAGGACGCTTGAATTTACGCGTACTAGTACGACACCGACCCTGGCGCATAAAACGTACTAGTACGGCACCGACCCTGAAAGGGTTAAGAAGACACATTCTCCCCTCTCAGCCCTTTACCAAAGGGCTGGCACTAGGAGCTTTCTTTGGGCCTTATTTAGCAGTTGCAAGCACTAAAAAGAATGGAATAATGACGAAATGTATCGAATGAACGCGTGGGGTGACCATTACTCGCTGGTAAACAATGGCACACTGACTCTGAATGGTGTGTTGGGACGCTCAGTCTGGGCGTATGTGTCTGGGACGAATTATGATCACCGAGCGGAATTACGATCACCGAACCAATATTTTTACGAAAAAACATTACGAACACCGAATATTACGAACTCTGATGACTATGAATACCGGTGGTCCACTGTATATTCACTCGTTGTATGCTACACAATAACTGCACAAACATTGTCATTATATTGTTTACAAAACATGTTTACACAGACCAACAATAATAAATGTTGTTTATTACTATTTTTCTATCATATAGTATATACACATATAAAGTCACTGGAAACGTTCCTAGAACTGGTACAGCTTCTGTAAGCTTGTACAGTGGTACCTCGAGTTATGATATTTTTTCGTTCGAGAATGCTGTTCAAGTGCCATTACCAAACGAATTTATCCCCATAAGGAATAATGTAAAATAGACTAGTCCTTTTACACCCCCAAAAATATACCTACAAAAGCATTTAAAAAAATAAACTTACATAAAAGGGCGATTTTGGGGACCATCGTAACTCGAGGTATCACTGTAGTTGTTGTGTGGGGGTGGACTTGTAAATATGCTGAGTCACCAGCATAATTAGTGTCACAATGACAAATTACACCATCACTCACCACCCTCACTGCTTGTCAACACTCATCCCTGCCTCTGCACCCCACCAACCTACATGGAAATAAGTCACTGTCTGACTCTTTTGGGTTATCCTAGGTTTATGGTCTCCTTCCTTCCTACCTACCTTCCTTCCTTCCTACCTTCCTTCCTACCTTCCCTCCTTCCTACCTACCTTCCCTCCTTCCTTCCTTTCATCTCTTCCTTCCTACATTCCTTCCTTCTGGTTTCCTGGGCACTGCTTTCGGTCACAAACTCCTCAAAACTATGAAATTCATCTTCACTAATAGTACTTCCATCCATGTTTAAACTGTCATTTGGGAACAAAAGAGTCCCAATTAGTCGAGGAGTGAGGAGTTTCTTAGCGCTAGACATGGTGAACAAGGCATACTAAAATGGCGTTCCCACAATGCACCACTGGGTCCCCAATTTTTTTCCTACTGCGCACAGTGCACCAACCCTGAAAGTGTTAAATTCACTAATGTGAGCACTCGTTCTAGGGATTTTCTTTACGAGATCGGCATGCAACTGCCTTGCCTTTTTGCAAATTATCGACTGCATAACACTATCTCCTGCTAACTGTTTTCGGTTGATGCACACCAACAACAAATTCTCAACATCTTTGATTATTTGCGATCTCTTTTTCGTTAGCATATTTACCCCTTTCGCAACAACAGCTTCCTTGATTTCCTTTTTCTTCGCCACGATGGAAGTGATCGTTGAATGAGGTTTCCCGTACATCCTGCCGAGGTCGACCACACCCACTCCACTTTCATATTTTTCTATGATTTCTTTCTTTAACCCTTTGACTGTCGCAACCCTCAATCCTGAGTGCTCTCTTGTTGTCGCAAAATATTCGAAAAAAAAAAAAAAAAAATCTTATCAAAATGTTAAGATTGTTTTTCTGATTGTTTTTATCCTAAAAACAGATTTTTGCCATCAATACTTACCGAAATATGGAGGTGTAAAGTTGGCAGAAAATGAGCCATGTATGGCAACAGAAGCGAATGCCGCTCACTCAGTAAACATTTGTTTACTTCCATTCGTAGATTTCTTGTTTTTTTCACTATTTTCTTTTTTTTACATAACTTATGTGGCCTGTGAGACCAAGGTAAGGTGCAATGTATATATATATATATATATACAGTGGTACCTCGAGTTACGATATTTTTTCGTTCGAGAATGCTGTTCAAGTGCCATTACCAAACGAATTTATCCCCATAAGGAATAATGTAAAATAGACTAGTCCTTTTACACCCCCAAAAATATACTTACAAAAGCATTTAAAAAAATAAACTTACATAAAAGGGCGATTTTGGGGACCATCGTAACTCGAGGTACCACTGTATATACACTCGTTGTATGCAACACAATACAGTGGACCCCCGAGTAACGAACAAAATTCATTCCAGAAGCCTGCTCAAGTGCCATTACCGAATGAATTTACTCCCTTAAGAAATAATGTAAAGTAGGTTAGTCCATTTCAGACCCCCAAAAATACACTTACAAAAGCACTTACAATATTATACTTACATAATTGTACGATTTCCGGGGTGTTCGTAACTCGGGGGTCCACTGTAATAGCATAAACATTAGTATCTTTATATTGTTTACAAAACTTGTTTACACAAACAAACAATAAAAAAAAAGTTCATTACTATTGCTCTATAATATATATATACAAATGTACACTCACTGGACACTTTCCTAGAACTCCTGCAGCTTGTGGAATTCTTTGAAACATGGGTATATGCACAGTGGAGTTTTACACTCCTCACACATAAAACGAGTGTCTCTGCATTTTTGTGGGCGTTTTGTGGTATGTTTACAGACAAAACACCTCTTCTGAGCATTTTTCTTGAGAGTAGTAGCAGGCAGTTGTATGGGGTAGTGATCACCAGGCCTCAGACGAGAGGGCATATGTTGATAATTTCGTGGGCGCTGGTCTATTGCAGGTGTTGATCCTTGGTACTTGAATATTATTTGTCTGATGACTGGCAAACAAAATTCACCATATTTGGGTTTGTTGTTGGTCTTTAACTTGTACATGTTATAAGCATTCAGCATGGAAATGTCAAGAAGATGGAAAAAGAGTTTTGTGTACCACTTATAAATTTTGCGGACACAATCAGCAAACCCAATCTGCATGTCACATTTGTCCACTAAGTGCATATTGAGGTTGTAGTCTATCACATCTGCAGGTTTTAGAATGGGTTCATTGGTCTCTCTATTCTGCCTTCCACTGTCTACCATTTCGTGTCCGTGAACTGATGTCAACAATGTGACATCACATTTGTGTTGCCACCGAAATGCCATGATGTCGTTGGCAGCAAACACCTGCACTTCACCTCTATGAGTGACAGCGTCGAACCTAGGCATATGTTTACGATTTGCATGCACTGTGCCACACACCAGTGCATGCAAATCGTAAACACCAGTTATCAGTATATAATATATGCCCCTTACCAAGATATGGTTCCATCATTGTTCTAACCACATCACCAGAGATACCCAATAACTTCCTGGTATCTTGCAATGTATTACTGCCAGTGTACACAATTATATCCAAAACCAGACCACTTTTGCAATCACATAGTACAAATAACTTTATACCAAAGCGTTTCCTCTTGCTTGGTATATACTGCTTGAACAACAGTCTGCCTTTGAACAAAATCAAAGACTCATCAATAACAAGCTTCCTGAAGGGATAAAAATACATACAGCACTTTTGTTTCATATACAGTGGTACCCCGACTTACGATATTTTTTCATTCCAGAATGCTGTTCAAGTGCCATTACCAAACGAATTTATCTCCATAAGAAATGATGTAAAATAGACTAGTCCTTTTAGACCCCCAAAATTACACTTACAAAAACATTTAAAAAAATAAACTTACATAAAAGGGTGTGTTTGGGGACCATCGTAAGTCGGGGTACCACTGTACATAAACACATTCCTGATCTTATATAACCTGTCGTTTCTGTCAGGCCTGGTTTTGTCTGAGAAGTGTAGCATACGTAAGAGTATCAAAAATCGATTCACCGGTATAATATCACTAAAACCTGGGGTTGAAATCAGACGTTCTGTCGACCAGTATGTGTTGACAGTGTGCTTATACACATGTGGCATAAGCATTATTGTGGCAAAGAACAAGTACATCTCTGCCACAGTTGTGTCCTTCCACTGGTGTAGCCGTGACCTTGGTGAAAGAATTGTGTTTGCCATGGTGTACTCATAGTATGTGTTGCTTTCCCTGACAATAATGTCCATCAGGGGTTCATCGAAGAATAACTGAAAGCATTCCAGTTCAGTGGCATTGTTCCCAAGTGTACAATTTTGCAGTATTCCACATTGTGTTTCATCAAAGTCATGGGGATTGGGAACAAAATTGTCACCTTGCTGCCAATCCCAGATGCAGTCTGCTGGTGGGTACTGGATATTGACAGGTGGTTGTGGTTGAGGAGGTTGTGGTTGTACAGGTTGTAGTTGTGCAGGTTGTGGGAGTGTGGGGGTGGTTGAGGGTGGTTGTGACTGTGCTGAGTTAGCAGCGTGGCCCGCTCCTGGTGCCACATGACTCGTGCCACCGCCAACACCACCACCACTACCACACACATTACACATCCCCATTGTCACAATATCATCATCTTCCCACAACCCCTGGGTTGGGGCCCAAGAGGGGTACTCCGAGATTTACCCTTTCCTTAGAATAGCATATGGCAATACCCGAACCTTGGGGTTTACTAGCCGCTCACTGGAGAAACTCTCCCCCACTGTGCCATAGAACTGCTTTCAAAACTTTGAAAACACTGTCATTATCCTTTTCATTTTTCGCCTGGACAGGTGAACGCAATGGGGCCAGCACCAGATGTGGAAGGCGTTCTCGGGTTTTTTCACTTTTTGTTATCCGGGCCCGCTTTTTTAATCCCCCCAAAAAATGGGAATTCCTTTCCTGGCACTTCCATCCTGTTTTTAACTATCACTTTGGGGAAAAGAAGGCCTCCAAGCTGGGGAGTGAGGACTTTTTACCGGAGGGATGGTGAACAATGACTACAAACATGGGGTCCCACAATGCACCACTGAACCCCATTTTTCATACTGTCACACCCACCATGCAGACCCATTCTCTCACATGTACCAGCTTTCTCCCGCTTCATTTGGCCCCGAATTTACCCTTTAAATATGTCCGAAACAGTGGCTCGTAAGCGTATTTACGTCCCCGTCAAAGGGTTAATTCTATTGTTTCTCCCTTCTTCCAAAGGGCTGGCACTAGGGGCTTTCTTTCCCCCGGTGGCTTTTTTAGCAGTTTCAAGCACAAAAACAATGGATTTTCAAATGTATCGTAAGAACGAAGTGGGGGGGCAATGTAGACTGACTCTGAATGGTGTGGGAGCCCTTTTGGGGCCCGGCGGGACGTGTTCCGTACAAACCCCCGACCAGAAGCAAATCACGACAATTGGGGGCATATTTTGATGAAAAAAAATTTCCAATAATCAAATTTATGAAATTGAGACTCACAAAAATTGAGGGGCCACTGTATAAAACACCCCCCCTGGGTTTTTTTCTATTTTCTTACTAGTTATTGTTTTTATTTCCTCTTATCTCCATGGGAAAGTGGAGCAGAATTATTCCTCCGTAAGCCATGCGTGTCATAAGAAGGGACAAAAC
>WNWK01023470.1:0-7500 GCA_009830355.1 Cherax destructor
GGATGTGCCTCATGACAGTTAAGGCAAGAGGAGGGAGAGTACAAGAAAACTGGCATGGTCGTCAGCACCACAGACAGTGCACACAGACAGCAGACAGCAGTTTCTAAACTGTTGCGGTGTAGGGGTCACCTTTCGGACTTATAAACGTTGACCTGCAATGTAAACCGAAGGTGGTAGTTCACGGCAGTCAAATGTTAAACGAGCTATATTGCAAGGATAACGTCTTCGCTTATTGGCAGGGAGGACAAAAGTGTCAACTTTAAGGATAGGGAGTTCTTGGAGCTCAAGCTGCTCGAAAATGTCATCACCACATGTCTGGAAATTCCGTTGGACAATGGTGTGGGGCAAAATGACAGAACCACAACAAGAATTGAGGGAATGGTGCTTGTCAATAGTAACAGGAGCAGAATCTATGGTTGTAAGAAGAGAAAGATCGCGAGCTTGGCCAGCATTCTGGACCGTGATGATGTGAGTGCCGCTCTTGAGAGCGTGAAATGAGATGTCTTTACCAACATGGCGTAGCAGAGCTTTACCAATACTATGGTCTGAAAGATAGGTATTAGGAGAAGTCAGTCGCAGAGTAAAAAACTTTGTCCATTGAGTAGTTTGAAACAGAGAGTTTAAGGGGAGTGCGTGACGAGCTGGTCGTTTCTGAGATGAACGAGAAGGAAGCGTCGAATCGTCATGTGTGGGTCTTGGTCGTTTGGGTGTGGGACCGGGGGTGGTCCGATGGGAGACGGGCGAGCGATTCGAAAATTGCTGCACCGTCGAGGGAGAAGCCGGAATCAAGGTCAGAGAAGAGCGAAGGTCAGACGTATCGAAAGGGCCAGTCGGGTCCCTGGTACCTGAAGCAGGTGACGAACCGGCACCAGCAAGAGGTACAGGGGCATGAGAGGTGTCCAAAGAGTTGTCCGTTAATGAGGCAGGGTCAGTACTGGGTGTGGTATCAGGAAGGGGCCCAGGGGTAGTGGGTTCATAGATTGGGTCAGCCATGGTTAGGTTACTTCTTTCTTTTTATTTTTAAGAAAAAAAAAGAAAGAAGAAAATAAAAATAAAAAAAAGAATAAAAAAGGGGGGAACGTGGAGGAATAGCTCCTAGGAGGAATGAAAGGGAGCGTAAATCCCACTCCGCGCCCAAGAGGACCTCAACACCGCAAGTAGTGCAGATGCTGCATGGAACCCGTGCCATACCCTACCCTTCATGCCAGTAAACCAGCAATCTGGGATAGCAACCTCACATCCACCGAGCCATCTCGGCGGACAAAAGAGAGGGCGGCCGGATATCCATCACAAAGCATACCGCCTTTGGCCACCACCCCCGGAATCCGAAAGGTGGCCTCCAGAGATACACCCGTCGCCCGAAAGATACCCAAGGCCACCCCCCGGGTGACCGGAGAGGGATCGGGACATCCCCAGGCGATCCAGATTCCACGGCAAACTACACCACCACCAAGGACCTCAACGGAATGGGATGGACTACGATACCCTTCCCCCTACCTAGGAACTAGAATGCCTGAGGAGAGAAGCTCCCAGGGTAAAACTGGGAAGGAAATAAGGGAGGGATGAGGAGGAGGAGGAAAGGGAAAAGGGAGGATGGGGAAGATGGGAAAAGGGAGGGGGGATTGGGGGGTAATTAGGTTCGGTCTGAGGAAGAAGACCAAGAGGTCCAATTCCTCAGACCGATAGCCTCTTTACCGCGACAAGGAGCCACCCTTAAAGAGGTACTTCCCAGTAAAAGTAGGTCTTAGACAGGGACGTGTAATGTCACCATGGTTGTTTAGTATGTTTATAGATGGGGTTGTAAAAGAAGTAAATCTTAGGGTGGAAAAATAAACACATAAGCAGTATAATATGAGCCTTTATTGACAACGTTTTGCCCATGCAGTGGGCTTTATCAAGTCACAAACAGATCGACCTGGATAAAAGGTACATGAGTATTTATAGGATTTAGTCAGGTAGAGAATGCTGCATGTGACAATCTTCCAAGTAGGGTGATAGTCTAGAACCTTGGGTAGCTTCAAAAAGAGATTGGATAAGTATATGAGTAGACCTTCTGTAGTGTTCCTTCATTCTTAATTTCTTATGTGGGATAGCGATGAAGTTTCTTGGCAAGGGGTTCAGCTATGTTATAGAAGCTGTTGTTCTGGTTGAAGTTGTTGGATATGCAGATAAGTGATGACTCCAGGATTCTTCAGTATTGATGGTTGTCTTCTCTGGCGATAAATCTTGCGTTTCTATAGTTGATTAAATGGTTTTGTGAATTTCGGTGTTAAACACAGGCATTCCTTGGATCATCAGTTCTGCCTGCGTACTGGTGTTCTGAAATATGTGTTTGGAGGTCTCTGGATGTTTCGCTGACGTATAATTTGCTGCAGTCATTACAAGGGATTGTGTATACCCCTGCAGTGGATTGAAGCTTGTCCTATTATTCCCTCTTCTGTCACCTGGCTCCGTTATGTTGACGACATTCTCATCATAACTCCCAGACGCTTCAACGTTCAAGCTCTGCAACACAAGCTCAACCAGGTCAAGCCATCAATCCAGTTCACACTAGAAGAAGAAGTCGACAACACTCTTCCTTTCCTTGATGTTCTTCTCTGCAAAGCTGACCATGAACTTCGTTTTAAAGTCTATCGAAAACCTACCAACCAACACGATCTTCTCCACTTCTACTCTCACCACGACACCAAAACAAAAAATAGTGTAATTATAGGTTTTTCCTACGTGCACTCAGAATCTCCAGCAGTGAGTTCCTTGAGGAAGAATGCTCCCTTATTGAACAAGTTTTTTCTAAACTTCACTATCCTCGTCACTTCATTAGAGACTGCAGACGACGGGCATTAAACATCTTCAACACACCCAGAGAAGACACTGCCGAGAAGAGATACATAGTCCTCCCCACCAACTCCATTGCCAAACACGTTTCCAACCTATTTTCCAATACCTCATTTTGAGTATCTACCTCCACATCCACCACCATCAAGGACATTACCAGTAACAGACAGGACAAGCTTCAATCCACTGCAGGGGTATACACAATTCCTTGTAATGACTGCAGCAAATTATACGTTGGCGAAACATCCAGGGACCTCCAAACACGTATTTCAGAACACCAGTACGCAGGCAGATGTGACGACCCAAGGAATGCCTGTGTTCAACACTGAAATTCACACAACCATTTAATCAACTACAGAAACACAAGACTCATTGCCAGAGAAGACAACACTCAATACTGAAGAATCCTGGAATCATCACTTATCTGCATATCCAACAACTTCAACCAGAACAACGGCTTCTACAACATAGCTGAACCTATTGCCAAGAAACTTCTTCATCGCTATCCCACATAAGAACTTAAGAATGGAACACTGCAGAAGGTCTACCCATATACTTATCCAATCTCTTTTTAAAGCTACCCAAGGTTTTAGACTCTATCACCCTACTTTGAAGATTGTCACATGCAGCATTCTCCACCTGACTAAATCCTATAAATACTCATGTATCTTTTATCCAGGTAGATCTGTTTGTGACTCAATAAAGCCCACTGTGTGGGCGAAACGCTGTCAATAAGGGATCACATTATACTGCTTATGTGTTTATTTGAGTCCTGGAAATGGGAAGTACAATGCCTGTACTTTAAAGGAGGGGTCTGGGATAGTGACAGTTGGGAGGGACTTATTCTCAGCTGTCATATCTGAGCGCCTCTGCAAAGACAGTGATTATGTATGAGTGAGGTGAAAGTGTTGAATGATGATGAAAGTATTTTCTTTTTGGAGATTTTCTTTCTTTTTGGGTCACCCTGCCTCGGTGGGAGACGGCCGACTTGTTGGAAAAAAAGAAAAAAAAAAAGTGTTTATTTTTCCATGCCTGCTGCATAGCTCCTCCATGCTCATAATGTGTTCATGGGACAAAGGATCCTAACATGGATAACAATCCTGCACAGGAGTATGTATAATTGTGTGTGGTGGGTGCGACAAAGTATGTTGGAGAAACTGCTAGGTCATTAAGTATTAGACTTAGTGAAAAGAGAAATGCCTGCTCTGCATCACTTAGTTTATGAGTTATTTTCATTTCCAACACTTCTCTGCTGTAAACTGCATCTGCCACTTTTCATATCATGACAATAGATTGTCCAAATCTTCCTGAAGTTCAATGGTACCCTCCTCAGAATCTATCATTCAGTCTTTTTCGTGTCATTGGTGAATTTACACATGTCACTTATTATTTTTTCACCAAAGTCATTACTGTAAATGATGACCAACAGTGGGCCAAATCTGATTTCACCATATTTATGCAGACTTTGCTTTTTATTGGTCAGCCATGCTTTGATCCATGTTAGAACTTTTACCCCTATACCATGAGTTGCTACTTTTCTAAAGTCTTTAGTGTGGTAGTCTTTTGAAAGCCTTACTGAAATCCAAATAAACAATATATTCGTTATCATGGTCCAGTGCCTCAAATGCTTTACTGAAGGAGGTTAGTAAATTTGTTAGGTAGGAACAAACTCTTGTGAATTTGTGTTGAGACTCAAATTATGCTCATTAAGGTGGCTTATTATATTGACTATACGTAATTGATTCTATCAATTTGTCTACTATTGATGTCAGGCTTACTGGGCAGTAATTTGATGAAATTAAACTTATCCTCTGATTTAAAGATAGAAATAACATTAGCCATCTTTCACATCTAAGACCTTTTAAGTAAATACCCTATGCTAGTACATGTAGAACCTTGATGATAAATAAGGGGAAAATACCATAACAATGACCAAGGCAGGTGTAAATGTCCACCTATCAGTGTGCTTGTGACAATTTGAGTACAATTTCAGTACAGTGGTCCCTCGACTAATGAAATTAATCCATTTCAGGAGCTAGCTCTTAACACGAAAAATTCGTAATTCGAAACCTTATTTCCCATAAGAAATAATGTAAATACAATTACAGTGGACCCCCGGTGTTCGTCCATTTTTCGTAACAGAATGCTGTTCAAGTGCCATTACCAACCGAATTTATTCCCTTAAGAAATAATGTAAAGTAGACTAGTCCTTTTAGACCCCCAAAACTACACTTATAAAAGCATTTAAAAAAATACACTTACATAAAAGGGCGTGTTTTGAGCAGGACGAACACCGGGGGTCCACTGTAATCCGTTTCCACCCAAAAATTTTCACAAAAAATTCATTTTTTTAAAGAATAAATACTATAGTTTTACATACAGAAAACAATGAGAAATACATATAAAGCACTAATTATAATGGACAAATGAACAGTTAAAAAGGTTTTACCTTTATTGAAGACTCTTCTTGGCGTATGAGAGTTTGTTTGGAGGCAGGACAAAAAGGGTCCTTCAATATGACAATAATATCAACTCTACAGCTTATTTATCTAGCACAATTCATCTAATATGACATAATAAACAATATTAATAACATAGAAACATGATATAAACTCTAGAATGAATAAAACATGTCATTACGAATCTGGAAGGACTGGTGGAGTGTGTTTTGGTGTTGTTGATGGGTATAAGGAGGAGATGGTGGCAGAGGATGGCGCTCTTCTCAGTGTCCCTATAATCCTCAAACAACATTGTAGGAGTTAAGTTTCGTGTCATCATTTTCTATTGATTAATCGCTTGACTTACTTAACTCTTTCAGGGTCCAAGGCCATTTTCCAAGAATTTAAAAAAAAAAAAAAATTCTTATTTTTTCTTATGAAATGGTAGAGAATCTTTTTCTGAAGGTATTAAAACAAAAAGTACGAAATTTGATTGAAAATTGACGAAATTATGCTCTCACGAATTTTGATGTGTCAGCGATATTTACGCATCGGCAATTTTGCCAACTTTGACTCCTATTTTAGGCCAATTACATTATTCCAGTCGACCAAATTCTTAGCTATTTCACTAGTATTACTTCTATTCTATCGATTGAGCACAAGAAATCGCCCAGTCAACTGTTTCAACTACAAAATAAAGTGATTGGAAATTGGTAATTTAGTATTTGACGTGTGAGGTCATTTGTTTACTCTTGAACATCGGCAAAAATTTAACATTTCCGCTACTTTGAGCTCAGTTTCAAGCCATTTCCAGTACTAAAACCAATCAAAATCATCTCTATGTCTGTAATATATCTTCCATTCTATCAAACGAGACCAAGAAATCGCAAATATAACTATAAAAAGTATACGAAAAAACACTGCAAAATCGCTGTTTTAATCGAAAATTACGGTTTCAGTTTTTTTCTCTCATTATGCACTGTGTGCTGCAGGATTTGTTTTATGTGGTGCACACTTACGACATAGATGTATTCTCTCATATCTAGGCCCAAATTTAACGCTCAAAGCTTATCTGAGTGAGCTGAGCTCATGACGTAGAACTACGGTTTGGACCCAGAACTCAAAGCCGTAGAACTACGGCACGGACCCTGAAAGAGTTAAGTAAGTTTATTCAGGTACATATACACAAATCCAGTTATACATAGATTATCATACATAGCAGCATGTGTAGAAAACCTAGGATAACCCAGAAAAGTCAGACAGAGTGACTTATTTCCATTGCTACACTATTAATGCTACACTTTATCGACTTGTAAAGCTTCTTTGGACCCATGGTGACTTATTTCACAGTGACAATCACTGAACCAGCAATAAACACAACAAAAGTATTGTGAATGTTTGAACGAGTGCGCTGGGTAATGTTCTCTCAAGTGTAAACAACGCTAGACTGGCGTTCTGTCCGCCTCACCGTGCAAGCGCGGGGCAGGCGGACAGGTCTGGTACTCGCACACGAGTTAATTATCGCTACTTGAGAAAAATATTTAGCGAAAAAAGCTTTCATTACACAATTTTTTCGTTATGTGGAACTATCGTTAGTCGAAGGACCACTGTACTAATATTAGTGTCAGAACAAAGATTGGTTATAAAATGACAAGAACTACTATAAATTGTAATTATCAGAACATAAAAATAAAATAAAATATAATAATGAGAAAAAAAGGTATATCGGCAACACTTCTGCAAGTGGCAGGACTCGATGTTGCCGTCAGGTGAGCATCCAGTGCCAACTTCGCGGCCTCATATCTCGGTAAGTACTGACCCTAAATTTTTTTTTTATCCTATAACACTAAGAAAAATGTGCTCTTTATTTCTATAAAAAAAATTTTTTTTTTTCAAAATATTTTGGGCACTGGGCGAGAGAACGTATATATACACGTTTGGACCGTTTATGGGTTAGTCTACCACATGGCTTTACAGATGTCATAAAGTTTACACATGGTTGTAGAGCTGTCATAAAGTTTACCATGGTGCTGTAGATATATATCATAGAATATAGGAGTTAAGGAGGTGCTAATCACTGACAAATTTTATATTTCAGTTTAAGTAGTGAAATATTAAGTGCATGCAGAAAACAGCCATGACTGGCATTTTTTTAGTTGTATTTATCAAAATATTGTAATTACAGTTCATCCTTACCTAATATACATTACATGTAAATACAGTAACT
>WNWK01023470.1:10000-31058 GCA_009830355.1 Cherax destructor
GAAGAAGAAGTATATTGAAGTAAATATTTACAGCACTTATGTAATTAATTTGAATGAGGCAGTAAACACACTGCATAGAACAGACAGGTTTGTTGATCAATATAACACTTGCAAGAGAAGCTTAATGCAGCTTTCACATTATCAATGGATATAATTTATGAAGTGGTCCTCTTTTCAACACTATACAGTAGTTTTTCATGAAAATTTTATATTTTATTTTGCATTCTAAGATTATTAATGCCTAGTAATATAAACATGACACTCAAGAATATAAATATTGAATGTTTAAAAGTATATCCCTGATTCTAAAGTAATTTTTTCTCAATGCTGTATCACCTGTTTCTTTTTCAACATAAATTCAATGCTGTATATTTTGTCAGATTTAATTTTACACCTTACAGCAGTGTGCATATTAACTGGGACAGTGATGAAATAAGCTATTTATTTCAAAAATTAATGTTTATTTGAAAAATATGTGGCAATGATATGACAAGATAATTGATTTAATAAAATATATTACTACCCTTTGCTTTTATAAGCAATGCTACATGCTTTGGTATAGAATTGACCAATGCTGAACACATTTTGGCAAATTCTTCGTCATGGCACAAAGGTCCTAATAACAGCAGCAATTAGCTTCTCTACAGTTGAACAGACCTGTTTTGTGATCCTGCATTTGACATTGCCCACAGATTCTCAAGTGGGTTGAGGTCAGGAGAGTTTCCAGGCCAATTTAGAATGCTTAGCCCAATCTCTTAAAAGAATGTCAGCATTTTTCTGGAAATGTGGCATGGAGAAAGATCCTGCTGGAAAATGCCTTCTCAATCAGGAAAGTCTATCCACAATGGGAAGAAAATGAGTTGCCAGGATTGCCTTGTATTTGTCACTGTTCATCACTGGCCATCCAGGGCCTTTAGTAGTAAAACTACCCGAAAACATCTTATTTGGGTGTTTTGGTGCTTGTTGAATGTGTCCATTCTGAAGAGGTTTGCCTTTGCTCCATTTCACTATCACTGATCTGTCCCCTTGTACTTCAAAATGTGCCTCATCTGAAAATATAATTTTTCTCCATTCATCTGTCATCCCTTATGATCAAGTGCCCATTGCAGCTGTTGTTTCTTCATAGCAGCAGTCAATAAGCATTTCTTTACAGGCTTTCTGGCACTTCTGCCAACTTCAAGGAGCCTTCGTCACACAGTTGAAGAATCAACATTTACGCTAGCTGAAGCCAAATCTCTCTGTAGATCTTTGCTGGGTTTTCTTGGGATCCTTCACACTATTTCTTATAATAACCTTGTCATTGTTTGGTGTTGTCTTGCGGATTCTTCCACATTGTCCTCAATGTAGCGCTCCACAATCACCAGTGTTGTCAGCTCTCTTCAGAATCCGATCAATAGTTGACTTTACTAGGCTCAAAATTTTCAGCGATCTGTCTGATACTCAAATCAGCATGATTTCTAAGACCTACGATACTTGCATGCTTCCTAGGTGTAACATCCATCATGGATATCAGCAGTTCACATGAACTGAAGGGAAGAATTTGGCAAAATCACATTCACTCACGGAGCATGCTTGCAGGAATAGCCTTACAGAACAACAGCTGCTGTAGCACTAATGAGAGTCACGGGGTAACAACACAGCTGGATGGTTGCCAGAAGTCGGTAGCAAACTCTTCTAAAAAGGACCCAAACTACATAATTTAAGCTAGAGACCAAGACATTATGAGATAATCACAAAATTTACTCCTGTTCCAATTAATCTGCACACTACTGTATATGACCACATTACATTAATTGATTAGTCATTTGGACTAATCAATTAATGAATGAAATAAACAATTAGTAAACCAAACACACGAGAACAAGAGAAAATTAAGTGCAAAACAGATTACAAATTGAGGAGAAAACAGTCTTGAAAGGATCAAAGCTCATGAAATGCATACCACAAAACAGGTTCTAAAAACAAATTAGCATTCACTTGTAAAGATATTGTTTAAAAATCTAATTTATTATCTGAAATAAGCACCAAATTTATGAATAGTCTTAACTTTTTTATTAGGAGCAGATATGGCAGAACATTACAAAAAATAAACCAGTATTAAAATCTTTGGAAAATTACGATGTGTTTAGAACAATAACAACTAAAACATTGCTCAAATTCAACAGTATCTGAATACAGTAAATGTAAGTTTAGCTACATGAACTTTGAAAAGAATGACTTGATAACAGAAATCCTGACTACATGTAAACTTTCACAAAATATTTTTACAAAGTAGACATGGAAAATAAGATTAAAAACCATATCTTGAATACCATGCATTCTTTGATATATGAACAATGTTCTCAAAACAAAGTGTACTTTGACCACTTGCCTTATGAAAACCTCGTATTGTTGAATACCTACATGAGATCTCTCATCATTCCGTGCAGTATGGCTATACATCTAAAAGTACACTTGTTGAGGGGGGTATAGAAGGGGAGGGGGGATTAGAGAGAACATCAATAACTGCATATACTAAAGAAATATATTGAAAATTTATTCTGTAATTTTAAGCTATTGCTTCTGTGTTTCTTTGGAAGGGGAAAAAATACAACAGGGCCCAACTTATGACGTTAATGCATCCCTGAAGTTGGTTAGTTACTCGGGAGTTCGGAACCCAGAACCTGTTTTCCCACAGACACCCATATAATAATTAAGAGATACAGTTCCCAACCATAATGTTTTATAACTTATTTAATTTTTCCTAATTAAATTAAATGCAATGTTTAGTGCTCAGATGAGTACTTCTTTCTGTCCCTTAATCCCATTCCCTCCCTTCCCTCTCTTTCATTCTCTTCCCTCCTGTAGTGGAGAGGGAGGGTGGTGGAGTAACATAGCAGCAACAGCCACTTCTACTTCCTTCTATTGTAATGGACACAATAAAATTGTGCTCTTTTACAAATGCTTAAGTTATGTTGAGGGTATCACGTGCCTATGGGAAGATAGCAGAGAGGAATTTTGCATATCCACGTCATGTAGTGGGAAGAGAGGGCGGTGGAAGGTGATCTGAACCTCCACACCTCAATCAGTAACCACTTATTAGCTGCAACCATCCGTTAACCCCAATAAACAAACATAATTTTAAATCTGCAGTTCTTGACCAGTCTTTACCAAACAAACATGAACTTTCCACACATGCATAAAATGAACATATACAGACTATCAGTACATTAACTAAAAACTAAGAGAAAAAATATTTATAACTCGTCCTTAGCAAAAACATTATTTAGAAATCTATAATTCTGGATCAATCTATACCAAACAAACATGAACCCTCTACACATGCATAAAATTAACCAACATAAAATGTTATGCATTTGGTAAAAAAATGAAAAATATTTATATTTCATCCTTACTGAATACTGATACCGTATTCCTAACTGGAAGTGATATTTCCATGAGCAAAGTTAGTCCCACCATTTGGAAGCCGAGTCTTTGTTCACAAGGAATTAATTGGCTTCAAAGTGCCAATATCACAAGTTGGGGCCCTATTGTACCTACATCTACAAAGCTTGAGACATGAGCTTGTATTGTACAGTAAATCTACAGGAAATAAAAAAAATGAATGTTTTTTTCATTAATTTTACTTACAACATATGAAAATTTTCTTAAGGTTGGTAAGCATGTATTTGCATCACTTAAGTAGAGCACTGCTCTAATTGCACTTTCATCAAATGCTTGCTTGACATTTGATTCTTAAGCTGCTGCTCAAGAAGATACCCATTCTATGATTTTGTGTGTTAGTGCCGTATGCTCTACGTAGATTACCGATTAATTTTTCATAATAATAATAATAATATTAATTATGAATTAGACAACCAAATGAATAGGTATAAAATACATAATTCACTAATTATACATTTCCTTTCAGCATTAATTAAATATTCTGAAAGAAAAAATCTATTACTAAACATTATTAACAACTTATGGTTGAAAGACACCATACCTCGCTTTATGCGGTCACAAGTGTTATACTGTGAGCCTGGAACAGGTGGGAGTTTACGATTTGGTGGTGGAATGTAGCCGAGCTCCTCACGGAAACCTGGGTGACGCTTATCCATAGTGGAGGGTGGAGGCATGCTGGCGTTGTATTGGTACTGCTGGTACACTTCCTCTGTCACACCAAAATAATAAAACATATGAACTAATGATTATGGAGTATGTACTCTTTACCATTATAAAGTTGGGAGATTACATATGCTTTCCCATTAAAAAGTTTCACAAACTCTAAAAATTAAACAGTTCAAATCATTGTTTATCATCTAAATTTTCATACCATTAAATTATATTTTACTCGAAGGACTTTTAGCCATTATTTACTGTGTTTAAAAAAATTTAATTTACACTACAGCAATTATACATTTTAAAATATAAAAATTAACCAAAATATATTTTATAATTACTGGGGAAGACGTAGAGTATGGCTTTCAATATACAGTCAGCTCTTATAAAGTTCCTTTATATCATGCAATTTCTTGCAAATGCAAATGAAAAAGTACATTCAAATTGAAATGACATACCATAAAGGCCTTTCCACATGCTATTCAATTTTGGATGCACATTTTTCAATTGCATAAACAAAAAATCACTATATAGAGGAGCTTTATAAGAAAGCTGACTTCTATATAGAGTATCTACATTGCACAAAAATAAATTTCAAATATGTTATGAGCTCTAAATAAGAAGACATAGTAGTGAATTATAACATCAAATTAGGAAAATTAGAACAATAAGAAGCATTTACATGAGCTAAATATAGCTACATGTTTATATACAGTATAATGGCAAATTTGAGGCACAAAAAAAAAGCAGTGTTCAGTACTTCATAAAGAAGCTTAAAGCAACAGCTGAAGCACAGAGATCTGTTTGGAATTAATATAAGTCATTAACATCTTACTTTAAACACGTATGTAAACAGTAGACATAATAGAGCTGCCAAATACTTTAATATTTCATTTCTTCATCTACAGTCAATATTTTTATTCACTGCAAAATACAGAACATACATACATATACTGTATATACAGTAGAGCCTCTGTATTTGGAATTAACTGGTTCTTGAGAGCATTCTGAATATTGAATTTTCTAAATATTTGATTAGTTTTTTCCATAGGAAATAATGTAAATTGGATTAATTTGTTCCAGACCCCAAAAGTTACTCTTCACAAACCATTTTTAAGTCAGAATGTTGGTTAATTAAACTTGTAAAATAACATCATGTACAAACAAGAAATCATACATGAACCCTGCAAGAATTTTAACTCCTGCTGCCACATTAACACTTTTTATTGCACCTTTATTTTTTATAATAGAAAATATGGTAGATGTTCACATGCCATATTCCTTGGCTAGGTCAACAAGACGTATTACATTTTCGTGTTTTAAAATAAGTTCCTTTTTTTTTAGTTCAATGGTGGTTTTTACAGCTTTCCTTTTGGGTTTTTTTCCTTCACTATTCTTATTAGAGGCCATGATCACCTACTTTAAATAATAAACATAACACAAAGTTATTAAAAACTGAATCACAAGAGCTCAAAAAGCATGCATCGTTCTGAATATAGTGACATTTGCGAATATCGGTACTTTTTTTTCTCTATTTTTTTTCCTGAATACTGGTTTTTATGAATAAAGGTGCATCTGAATACAGAGGTTCTACTCTCTCTCTCCCCTCTTCTCTCTCTCTCTCGTGTGTGTATGTGCATGCGTGTGTGTTTTTTCCAACACGTCGACCATCTCCCACCAAGGCAGTGTGACTCAAAAAAGAAACACTTTCACCATCATTCAGATATAATCACTGTCTTTGCAGAGGCACCCAGATACGACAGGTCAGGTGTCACTCCCAACAGCCAATATCCCAAACCCCTCCTTTAAAGTGCAGGCATTGTACTTCCCACCTCCACACTAGCCATCTCCCACCAAGGTAGGGTGACCCAAAAAAGAAGAAACACTTCTGCCATCACTCACTCCATGACTGTCTTGCCAGAGGAGCACTGATACTAGAGTTCAAAACTGCCGATATCCCCACCCCTCCTTCAGAGTGCAGGCACTGTACTTCCTACCTTCAGAACTCAAGTCCAGCTAGTTGGTTTCCCTGAATCCTTTTGTGAATGGTACCTTGCTCACACTCCAACATCATGTCAAGTTATAAAAAACACTTGCCTTCACTCACTTCTATCTAACATGCTCACACATGCCAGCTGGATGTCCAAAGCCCTTCTTTCCAACCTTTCCAAGGGCTTTCCCTACCCTGCCTTCCCTCCACTACAGCTTTATACACCCTCCAAATGTCCAAACCACATTAACAACCTCTCCTCAGCTCTGTGGATAATACTTTTAGTAACTGCACACCTCCTAATCTTCAAACTGTGAATTCTCTGCTTATTTGTACCACACATTGCCCTTAGACACGACATCTCTACTGTCTCCAGCCTCATCCTCACTGCAACATTCACAACCTATGCTTCACATCTATATATGATTGTTGGTACCACTATACTCTCATCATTCTTCTTTTTGCCTCCATGAATAATATTCTTCATCTCCACAGATACCTCAATGCACCATCCACCTTTTTTCCCCCTTATCAATTCTATGATTCACCATATCTTTTGTAGACCCATCCACCGACAAGTCCACTCACAAATATCTGAACACATTCCTTTCTATGTATAAACTCAAATAGAGCTAATCACAAATAGATCAAAACTTTTTTGAAAGTAATGTGACTCCAAAGGGACACTGGCAATTGGCCAACACTCTTTCTCAGTTTTGATCTGCTGTGTCAACTTGTTTGTTTGTGTTCATTGTTTGGATACTAGTGTGACTTTTTTTGTGAATTGAAGCCATACTTTACCATATTATACTCTTAGAATGAAACATAAGAATACTATGAGAGGATGACATTGGTCATGATACTGTTGCCTAGAAAAATTGTACAGCATAAATTTTTATTCAGACACTATAAAAGAAGGTTATAGAATAAAAAAATTATCCATCCAAACCTAAGTTTAAGTAGGAACTACTTAGTGCTATTTACAATAGAAGGTTATATATAATTAGTTTCAAGGACGAAGGTGTATATTCAAATGACGAAAAAACAAAGTATTGAGTGATGCAGGTTAAACAATGCTATATTTATGGTGATGAAGCAACATCAATCTAAAACAGCATGATTTTCAGGACTACCATATTTATAGTACTGAATTATACAGTGGACCCCCGGAGTTCGTCATTAATTCGTTCCAGAATGCTGCTCAAGTGCCGTTACCGAACGAATTTGTTCCCATAAGGAATAATGTAAATTAGATTAGTCCTTTTAGACCCCCAAAAATACACTTACAAAAGCACTTACAAAAATTCACTTACATAATTGTTCGAGTTTGGAGCAGTACGAACTCCGGGGGTCCACTGTATTTGCAATTATATGTAGGGAAGATTTTTATCATGTTGGGCTTGTTCTCAAGTCTGGCTCAAGTTTACAGAATGGTTTAGGTCTCGTCTTACTTAGAAGTCTTACTTTATGGGAACAAATTAGATTAGTCGTTTCAGACCCCCAAAAATACACTTACAAAAGCACTTATGAAAATACACTTACAAAAACACTTATGAAAATACACTTACATAATTGTTCGAGTTTGGAGGTGAACAAAAACAGAGGGTCCACTGTATTTTCAATTAGTATCTAATGAATATTTTGACAAGTCACAACAAGAGATTAAAAAATTAGTTATCATTCTTTCTATTACGTTAGGTTAACCCTGATTGCATTATGAGATTTCAAGGGAATTTGACTAGTCCATAAATGTCTTTATTTACACTGAAGAACATTTCTGATTTGCTAAAGATTATTATTATTATTACATTCATAAGAAGTGCTCAACCAGTAGGGGTCATGTAGTGCCTGGGGAAAATGGAAGGCATTCAGGTTGAGTCCAAGGAAGGAAAGGACAGGTCCAATTCCTTGAAAGGTAAAGATGAAGAGAGAAGTAAAATTTTCAAGCAAAAGAAACATTTTAGGGGGAATGTGAACTAAAGTTGCATAATCCCCCTGGGTAAAATTTTAGTCCATGTTTAGTCTAATAACTTTATCAAAAAGTTAAACATATTAATTATTATTTGTTATAAAAATTTATGGACATACAAAATTGCCAAACAAATGCTACTATAGTATGAGAGATAAAATCACTGTAATAAAATACACCTTACCCTAGTAAATACCAAATGTTATGAACCAAGATGGAATGTTAGTGGACTTGCATGTCACTAATGTACAACACTTATTTGTTATACTGTATACTGCTGACATTAATGGTAAATAAGGGCATCATTTACAGGAATAATAGGAAAGATGCGTTTTCATAAATACAGCCTCTCCTCACTTAGTGACGTACTCGTTTACCAACGACTCGGACTTATGACAGGCTCTCTGACTAGTAAGCATACCTAAATAATGTACATTAGAGCTGATTTCCTCTATTCTGTTTATTACAATATACAGTACACTATGGTGTAAACATTTAAAAATATACTAAAAATGTTATAAATGGTGCAAAGGTGACATTAAAACAATATCAAAGATGGTCGACACAAACTCACTACCATTATAGTATGCTCCTTGATTAGTGACGAATTCATTTAATGACATGGTCAATAAGCAGGTTTATTCAGGTATACACAAATACAGTTATATAGATTATCATACATAGCATATGTGTAGAGAACCTAGGATAACCCAAAAAAGTCAGACAAAGTAACTTATTTCCATTGGGGTCTTAGGAGTGGAACTCTGTCGTTAAGTGAGGAAAGGCTGTATAATGTCACATCTGTTTCTTATTGATGTAAAAGTTACAAGACACTCTTCTTTGAGAAATGATTAGCTATGAATGCTTAATTAACCCTTTGAGGGTCCAAGCCACAGATCTATTGCCTTGTCCACAGGGTCCAAGAATTTAATTTTTTTTTTCTTATGAAATGATAGAATATTTTTCTGAAGGTAATAAAACAAAAAGTACAAAATTTGATGGAAAACTGACTAAATTACGCTCTCGCAGATTTTGCTACGTCAACGATACTTATGCATCAGCAATTTTGCCGACTTTGACTCCCATTTTAGGCCAATTACATTATTCCAGTCAACCAAATTCTTAGCTATTTTGCAAGTATTACTTCTATTTTATCGATTAAGCACAAGAAATTGCCAAGTCAACTGTTTCAACTACCTAATAAAGTGATCAGAAATTGGCAATTTGGCCAATTTAACCCTTTGGGGGTCGACAGGCCTTCTCGGAAACGTGTTCCTGGGGTCGAAATTTTTTTGGAAAAAAAAAAAAAAAAATTTCTTATGAAATGATAGAGAATCTTTTTCCGATCATAACGCCACAAAAATTATAAAATTTGATAAAAAATTAACGGAATTATGCTTTCGCGAAGTTTGCGGTATCTGACACTGACGCATCAGCGATTTCACCCACTTCGAGCCCTAGTTTCGACAAATTCCAATGTTTCAGTCTCCTACAATTATAGCTATTTCGCTAGAACTCCATTTCTTCTATCGATTGAGTACAAGAAACCGCCTATTTACCAATTTCATCTACCCAAAATAGTGGTCAAAAAATGGCAATTTTCCAATTTCACACAAATTTCAAACGATGCCAATTTCAAAATAGGGTCCAGAGTAAACAAGGCAGACATTCCTGGCACTAAAATAACATGTTCTCTGTTCATTAGCCACGTCTCCAGGCCCCTGTTCCATTACTTTTGCTTTCCATTTTGAATTTTTATTTTCACAAAAATAGAAGATTTACTGTTATGTATACAACTGCATCATTGTAAAAATGGTATAAATAATATCAGAGCACTTGTGCATGAATATAAGACTCGCCAGTTGATGTGTATTGGATGCATGGTGTGATTTGTTTACTCTTGAACATCGTCAAAAATCGAACATTTTCGCTACTTTGAGCTCAATTTCAAGATACTTGTCATTGTCATACCAATCAAAATCATCTTTATTTCTGTAATATATCTTCCATTCTATCAAATGAGACCAGGAAAACGAGAATACATCAATAAATACCATACAAAAATCGACTGCAAATTCACTGTTTTAATCGAAAAAAACGGTCAGTTTTTTTTCTCATTATGCAGTGTGTGCTACAGGATTTTTTTTATACTGCGCACACTGACCACACAGACCCATTCTTTCATATGTATGCCTACCAGACGTTTTCTGCTTAAATTGAGGCTGCTAGAATTTGGGCGTACTAGTACGGCACCAACCCCTGCTCGTAAAACGTACTAGTATGACACCGACCCCGAAAGGGTTAACACAAAGTTCAAAATATTAAAATTTTAAAATAGGGTCCAGAATAAACAATGCAGGCATTCCTGGCACAAAACTAACATTTCCTCTGTTTATTAGTTACATTTCCAGGCTTTACAAATGAACTCCATTTTTATTTTTTATTCACATAATGAATTTTTATTCACACCAAAAAAACAGAAGATTTACTGTTATGCAATTTTGTAATAATTGTATAAATAATATCGGCGCATTCATGAACGCACATTAGACCCACCAGCTGATGTGTATTAGACGTGTGACATTATTTGTTTACTCTTGAACATTGGCAAAAATCAAACATTTCTGTTACTTTGAGCTCAGTTTCAAGCCATTTTCAGTACTAAAACCAATCAAAATCATCTCTATTTCTGTAATATATGTTTTATTTTATCAAGTGAGACCAAGAAACCATGAATACAACTGTAAAAAAACATACAAAACATACCTCAGTTGCTGTTTTAATCCAAAAATATGGTCTCATTTTGTTTTTCTCATTATGCACTGCATGCTGCAGGATTTGTTTTATATGGTGCACACTTACCACATAGATGTATTGTCTCATATCTAGGCCCAAATTTACTCAAAGTGGCTGTCTTCAGTACTTAGTATTTAGTCTAATGTAAAAATTTTAAATTTTTCCATTGGCTGTGGTACTTCTGTAAACATTTCCACCCTGTTCCCTTCAAGGAGGGCTTTGATGCCAGTGAAGGGTTCTTGATTCAAAGAAATGGAGCTACCCTCCCTTTCCCCAGATAGAATCTCGATAGTCCCCCATTCCCCAAGGCATTGTATGATCCATATGGGTTTAGCTCTCCCTCATGAAATAAATAGATCTGTTTCTTAATTTATAGTTATGACCAATTGATAAGTCAGCTGATGGGGTTAGAAAGTCTTCCTCATCAATTCTTTTGTATATTTTCATATTGGTATGTAGTAGGTTGGTAGACAGCAACCACCCAGGGAGGTACTACCGTCCTGCCAAGTGAGTGTAAAATGAAAGCCTGTATTTGTTTTACATGATGGTAGGATTGCTGGTGTCTTTTTTCTGTCACATAAACATGCAAGATTTCAGGTACGTCTTGCTACTTCTACTTACACTTAGGTCACGCTACACATACATGTACACGTTTATGTATACACACTCATCTGAGTTTTCTTTGATTTTATCTTAATCTTGTTCTTATTGCTTTTCCTTTCATATCCATGGGGAAGTGGAATAAGAATCTTTCCTCCGTAAGCCATGCGTGTTGTAAAAGTAAACTAAAATGCCGGGAACAATTGGCTAGTAACCCTTTTCCTGAATAGATTTACTAACAAGAAAAAGAAGAAAACCATCAAAGTGGGATGTCTGAATGTGCGTGGATGTTGTGCGAATGATAAGAAAGAGATGATTGTAATATATAATATATATATATATATATATATATATAATATATATATATATATATAATATATATATATATATATATATATATATATATATATATATATAATATATATATATATATATATATATATATATATATATATATATATATATATATATATATTATATATATATTATATATATATATATTATATATATATATATATATTATATATATATATATATATATTATATATATATATATATATATATATATATATATATTATATATATATATATATTATATATATGAATGAAAAGAAGCTGGATGTCCTGGCTTTAAGTGAGACAAAGCTGAAGGGGGTAGGAGAGTTTCAGTGGGGAGAAATAATTGGGATTAGGTCAGGGGTTTCAAATAGAGTTAGAGCTAAAGAAGGAGTGGCAATAATGTTGAATAATCAGTTATGGCAGGTAAAGAGGGAATATAAATGTATAAATTCAAGAATTATGTGGAGTAAAATAAAGGTTGGATGTGAAAAGTGGTTTATAGTAAGTGTTTATGCACTTGGAGAAGAGAGAAGTGTAGAGGAGAGAGAGAGATTTTGGGAAATGTTGAGTGAGTGTGGGGAGTTTTGAACCAAGTGAGAGAATAATTGTGGTTGGGGATCTTAATGCTAAAGTGGGTAAAAATGTTGTGGAGGGAGTAGTAGGTAAATTTGGGGTGCCAGGGGTAAATGTAAATGGGGTACCGTTAATTGAGCTATGTGTAGAAAGAGGTTTGGTAATAAGTAATACAAATTTTATGAAAAAGAGGATAAATAAGTATACAAGATATGAGATAGCACATAATGAAAGTAGTTTGTTAGATTATGTATTGGTGGATGAAAGGTTGATGGGTAGGCTTCAGGATGTACATGTTTATAGAGGGGCAATGGATATATCGGATAATTATTTAGTTGTAGCTACGGTTAGAGTAAAAGGTAAATGGGACAAAAAGAAAATGGCAACAGCAAGTAAGAGAGAGGTAAAAGTGTATAAACTAAGGGAGGAGGAAGTTAGGGTGAGATATAAGCAACTATTGGCAGAAAGGTGGGCTAGTGCAAGTATGAGTAGTGGGGGAGTTGAAGAGAGTTGGGATAGTTTTAAAAATGCAGTATTAGAATATGGGGCAGACGTTTGTGGCTATATGAGGGTGGGTGCAGGAGGAAAGAGGAGTGAGTGGTGGAATGAAGAAGTAAAGGGTGTAATAAAAGAGAAAAAGGTAGCTTATGAGAGGTTTTTACAAAACAGAAGTGTTAATAGAAGAGCAGAGTATATGGAGTAAAAGAAGGGTGAAGAGAGTGGTGAGAGAGTGCAAAAGAAGAGCAGATGAAAGAATGGGAGAGGCTCTATCAAGAAATTTTGCTGAAAACAAGAAAAAATTTTGGAGTGAGATAAACAAGGTAAGAAAGCCTAGGGAACGAATGTATTTGTCAGTTAAAAACAGAGTAGGGGAATTAGTAGATGGGGAGCTGGAGGTATTGGGTAGATGGCAGGAATATTTTGAGGAACTTTTAAATGTTGGTGAAAAAAGGGAGGCGGTAATTTCATGCACTGGCCAGGGAGGTATAACATCGTTTAGTGAGTAATCACAGAAACTAATTTCCGTAGACGCAAGTGCCTTGAATCAGCACTTATCGCTGTTTCTAACACAATTAAACAAAACAAAGGCAGCTTCACCATCTCTGAAGTCTTAGCAAGAATCCTCCTGAAAACAGTAAACCCTACCATCACATAATCTCTCCTGCTAATTCAACACAAGCACATCGTAGATGTGGAACACTCCTACAGGCCTTCTCTATTCCAACCTCCAGCAGAAATTTTTGTCTAACCTATTTTTATACTACCCATGTAATTGTTTTATCACCTTTTACTCATGTGCAAATTGATTGTTCTACCTTATTGTATTACTACTACTACTACAACTTATATCACTACTACTTCTACCACCACTAGTATTACACCTCACTTGGAGAGTATATATGTATATATACCCTCTGTGTCCATGTATCGCTTGTAACGGCTTGAAAAAGCTCCTGGAGAGCGAAACGTTGCCACAATAAAATGTCACATTAGTTGCATTTGTGTCCTTTTACTTAACATATTGTCGGTAATTCTACCAATATTATTACAATGTGGCAAATGCTGCAAGTGTATGGAATAGGAAGTAAGTTACTGAATGCTGTAAAGAGTTTTTATGAGGATAGTGAGGCTCAGGTTAGGGTGTGTAGGAGAGAGGGAGATTACTTCCCGGTAAAAGTAGGTCTTAGACAGGACTGTGTAATGTCACCATGATTGTTTAATATATTTATAGATGGGGTTGTAAAAGAAGTAAATGCTAGGGTGTTGGGGAGAGGAGTGTGATTAAATTATGGGGAATTAAATACAAAATGGGAGTTGACACAGTTACCTTTTGCTGATGATACTGTGCTTATGGGAGATTCTAAAGAAAAGTTGCAAAGATTAGTGGACGAGTTTGGGAGGGTGTGTAAAGGTAGAAAGTTGAAAGTGAAGATAGATAAGAGTAAGGTGATGAGGGTATCAAACGATTTAAATAAAGAAAAATTGGATATCACATTGGAGAGAGGGATTATGGAAGAAGTGAATGTTTTCAGATATTTGGGAGTTGACTTGTCAGCGGATGGGTTTATGAAGGATGAGGTTAACCATAGAATTGATGAAGGAAAAAAGGTGAGTGGTGCGTTGAGGTATCTGTGGAGACAAAAAACGTTATCCACGGAGGCAAAGAAGGGAATGTACGAAAGTATAGTTGTACCAACACTCTTATATGGGTGTGAAGCATGGGTTGTAAATCCTGGAGCGAGGAGGCGGCTGGAGGCAGTGGAGATGTCCTGTCTAAGGGCAATGTGTGGTGTAAATATTATGCAGAAAATTCGGAGTGTGGTAATTAGGAGGTGGTGTGGAGTTACTAAAAGTATTAGTCAGAGGGCTGAAGAGGGGTTGTTGAGGTGGTTTGGTCATTTAGAGAGAATGGATCAAAGTAGAATGACTTGGTGAGCGTATAAATCTGTAGGGAAAGGAAGGCGGGGTAGGGGTCGTCCTCAAAAAGGTTGGAGGGAGAGGGTAAAGGAGGTTTTGTGGGTGAGGGGCTTGGACTTCCAGCAAGCATGTGTGAGCGTGTTAGATAGGAGTGAATGGAGACGAATGGTTTTTGGGACCTGACGAGCTGTTGGAGTGTGAGCAAGGTAACATTTTGTGAAGGGATTCAGGGAAACCAGTTAATTGATTTACTTGGACTTGAGTCCTGGAAATGGGAAGTCCAATGCTTGCACTTTAAAGGAGGGGTCTGGGATAGTGACAGCTGGGAGGGACTTATTCTCAGCTGTCATATCTGAGTGCCTCTGCAAAGACAGTGATTATGTATGAGTGAGGTGAAAGTGTTGAATGATGATGAAAGTATTTTCTTGTTGGGGATTTTCTTTCTTTTTGGGTCACCCTGCCTCAGTGGGAAACGGCCAACTTGTTGAAAAAAAATAATTCATATTGTTTAATGTGGTAGTAATGTCATCTTCTTTTCCTCTTATCAGCCAAAGATGGCATATCCAATGCTTTCACCCTTTCTTCCTAAATTTTTTTTTTTTCCCTATTGTAATCATTCACTAACTTGTCTTTGAACATCTCCTATCCTGCTCACATAATATTTAGGAGCCTCCACAATATCAACACTGCATACTCCAATTTTTGCCCAAGTTATGTTCGGAAAAACTTTTCAGTATTTTCCTATCCAAATACAGTGGTCCCTCGGTTTTTGCCAAAAATTCATTCCAGAATGCTGCTCAAATGCCATTACCGAACGAATTTACTTCCTTAAGAAATAATGTCACGTAGGTCAGTCTATTTCAGACCCCAAAAAATTCACTTGCAACAGCACTTACGAAAATACAATTTCATAAATGTTCGAGTTTGGAGATGCACGAAAACCGAGGGACCACTGTACAGTGGACCCTCGCTATTCGAACACTCCAAAACTCACCCTATTATGTAAGTTTATTATTGTAAGTGCTTTTATAAGTGTATTTTTGGGGGTCTGAAATGGACTAATCTAATTTACATCATTCCTTATGGGAATATATTCGTTTGGTAACAGCACTTTAACAGCATTCTGGAATGAAGAATGTTCGAATAGCGAGGGTCCACTGTACCTGAATGATGTTCTAATGTTTGCCATTACTCCATAGGAGTTTCTACTGATGTCAGTAACTAACAAATGAATCGGATGATAACCTGAAAGTGTTCAACAATTATGAATTTTTGCTCTATACAGCCTTTCCTCACTTAGTGACATACTCATTTACCGACTGCTTGGACATACGACCAGGTCTCCAACCAGTATGCAAACCTAGGTAATGTATATTAGAGGAGATTTCCTCTATTCTGCTTATTACAGTATATAGTACACTATTGTATAAACATTTAAAAATACAGTGGTACCTCTACTTACGAGCAGCTCTCAACTTAAACAATTATACAAGTGTATTTTTGTAGGTGCTTTTGTAAGTGTATTTTTGGGGTTCTGAAATGGATTAATCTAATTTTCATTATTTCTTATGGGAAAAAATTCCTTCGGTATCGGCACTTGAATAGCCGTCTGGAAAGAATTAAGCTCATAACTCGAGGTACCACTGTATACTAAAAATGTTATAAATGGTGAAAAGGTGATATTAAAAATAATATCTAAAGATGGTTGACACAAACCCACTACCAGTACAGTATGCTTCTCGCTTAATGACCAATTTACTTACCAACCTACTCTTAGGAATGGAACTTGGTCGTTTAATGAGGAAAGGCTGTAAGTGTTTTATTATTTGGAGTTCCAGTTCAAGGGCATGCGCCTTTAAACATTTAGTCAACTGTCATGGTTTAGCTTCAATCTATCCACTTCTAAATCTCTGGAATTAAGACTCGTATATCATTTTTTCAATACATTTACAATGTAGAAGTACCATCTAGCATCTTTTGGTATACATTCTCAGTCATGTTAGCTATTTAATCCTTTAAGTTTAGATTTCAACATGCACATATGAAGTGATAATTCAAAACATACCTGGTGTTTTTCAAAACATTACACGCATACTTATGACTTCATAATTGGATTATTCAATTTTATATAACTACAGTGGTACCTCTACTTACGAGCAGCTCCCAACTCGAACAATTATGTAAGTGTATTTCTGTAGGTGCTTTTGTAAGTGTATTTTTGGGGGTCTGAAATGCATTAACCTAATTTACATTATTTCTTATGGGAAAAAATTCCTTCGGTATCGGCACTTGAATAGCCGACTGGAACAAATTTTGCTCGTAAGTAGAGGTACCACTGTACTTATGATAATTTCTCTCATAGGTTGGTTTTACATGGTTTAATTATTGTTAATTCAAGATAAGCATTTTAGGGAGTAAGTATGACCAGTGGAACAGGAGAAAATAAGTTATAAATTTCACTTATGATGTTATAAGTACATTCTTCTTTCTTTCAACAAATCAGCCGTTTCCCACCAAGGTGGGGTGGCCCAAAGAGAAAAACAAGTTTCTTTTTTTAACTTTAGTAATGTATACAGGAGAAGGGGTTACTAGCCCCTTGCTCCCGGCATGTTAGTCGACTCTTACGACACACATGGCTTACGGAGGAAGAATTCTGTTCCACTTCCCCATGGAGATAAGAGGAAATAAGAACAAGAACTAGTAAGAAAATAGAAGAAAACCCAGAGGGGTGTGTATATATATGCTTGTACAGTGGACCCCCGGCTAACGAACACCCCGGAAATCGTACAATTATGTAAGTATAATATTATAAGTGCTTGTGGAAGTGTATTTTTGGGGGTCTGAAATAGACTAACCTACGTGACATTATTTCTTGACATTATTTCTTAAGTAAATTCGTTCAGTAATGGCACTTGAGCAGGCTTCTGGGATGAAGTTTTTTCGTTAGCCGGGGGTCCACTGTACATGAATGTGTAGTGTGACCTAAGTGTAAGTAGAAGTAACAAGACATACCTGAAATCTTGCATGTTTATGAGACAGAAAAAAAGACACCAGCAATTCTACCATCATGTAAAACAATTACAGGCTTTCGTTTTACACTCACTTGGCAGGACGGTAGTACCTCCCTTGGCGGCTGCTGTCTACCAACCTACTACCTAGATTATATCTTACTTAAATCTGGAAAAAATATTAAATATGCTATGACTTCCCAATTCATCTACGTATGTTGAAATCCCTACTTATGTCAGCAACTAACTAGTGAATCGGACGATAAGCTAAAAGTGTATTTACACTGTGAGTTTGCCTTAATTTCTATTAATTATGCTTGATGTTAGTATATAAGTGAATTTCATCTTTAATGGACCTTATGCAGTCAATAAACCCCAAACCTAAAAAACTAACATTCTTGTCCTGTGTCCATCTATATTAGTAGTAGGTCCTTGTCTATTTTGCAAGTCATGACTGTCCTCTCTTCATCTGTACTCTTCCAGTGTAATGAGGTTCATAGATTCTTTCTTATTACTTAAATAAAATATTCTACAATATTTTAAAAACATGTATGTAAATTTAGGATTAAATATTTCACCTAAAATGCAGAATAATTTTGGCACAATTGACTGTCAGCTGTATACAGTACACAAAAAAATATGTCCAAGATTAATATTTGGAGGGGAACAGGATCTTGGTTACAGGTTGCGGGATGGCCTTAGCCTCACCTCGCAGTCTCAAGTTCTCAATGCCGTTCTTGCGACGAGTAACTGCTACACAGATGACAACAATGCCCACAATGATGACGACAATGGTAGCAATGACGGGAACCAGGACATTGAGATCCAGCCACTTCGGCCACCAATCAGGAAGCCAGGTTACGTGTCTCTCCATGACATTCGGCGGCAACGTGGCTGCAAACAACACAATGACATAATGGCTTTGTCGAGCCTCCAGGTTTACTCGAAGACTTGACAGGAGCAGAACCAGAACTTGGCCAGCAGGAGTCTCCATATGCATCTACATCTTTGAAACACTCTTGTGATGCTTTATAAATAAGAAGCTGCACATACACAGCTTCTACAGCCAAGAATGAATTAGCACCTAAACTGTCTTACCTGTATTTGTGCTGAAAAACCTGTTTGGAGTGATGAAAAGACAGTGAAGCTGAGAGCTGGAAAGAGAGCCAGAAGATAACAGAATCAAAGTAGAACATGCAAATGAAGATGCTAATCTCATGAGATGAGGTAATATTCAAGGATCACAGTCTCTTGCCCTTACAAAATTTTCCATTTGCAATTTTTTCTTTAAACTACATCAGATTCAAGACTGCTACACTCTTCATAACTATCACTTTTTTTTTTTTTTGCACAGTAAATGAAACAGACTTAAAGACAAGACTAATGATCCTGAATATGAAGATTAGCACCTCCACCACTGGTCATACCTTTGATGGGGGCATTGCGACCTCTTAGATAGCAGATTATAACGATGGCCAAAACGATGACGACTACAGCCGAGACCACAGGAACGATGAGGTTTAAGTTGAGGTAGAGCGGGAGGCCTCCAGCCCCGAAGGCAGGCACTTCACGAGCCGGGGCAATAGTACCTGCAACACCGCACGCTCAGCAGCCTGGCGCCATCAACACCCAAGGAACAAGCTGCCAAGGCTCTACAAGTTGTCTTATGCATCTATCAACATTTAGGTCCTGGTTTGTAACCAAATTTTTGGTGATTTATGAATATTGAATACATTTTGTAAATACATTAAAATAAAATAGTACAACAATGAAGTTATAAACTTCACAAAATAATTAAATTTGTTTTAACTAACAATGTTTCATTACAAATAGTGGTCACCAGTTGGGTAATTTATTTTTATAAAATTGAATGTTTTATAATATAATTCTTTCTATACATTTCCTAAACATTATCCTTCTTGCACATATTTTTCATTATTCTACTTTCCTATTGGACTGATATTAGGTACAGTGGTACCTCAAGTTACGATATTTTTTCGTTCGAGAATGCTGTTCAAGTGCCATTACCAAACGAATTTATCCCCACAAGGAATAATGTAAAATAGACTAGTCCTTTTACACCCCCAAAAATATACCTACAAAAGCATTTAAAAAAATAAACTTACATAAAAGGGCGATTTTGGGGACCATCGTAACTCGAGGTACCACTGTATTTACAACTATAGATACGAGAATTACTCGCATATGGAGAGAGAGCAAAGCATAGTTTTATAACCCATGTCATAAAAAATATCAAGATTTTAAATGAATGTCAAATTACTATAGTACAATTAAAAAATGTTTTACTGATTAACTAAAAACTGCTCAAATTACTGTTTTTAAAAGTTTGTGTTAATCTTCCATGCATAACTGTATGTATGTATATTATTTTTTTTTTTTTTATTAACACATCGGCCGATTCCCACCAAGGCAGGGTGGCCCGAAAAAGAAAAACTTTCATCATCATTCACTCCATCACTGTCTTGCCAGAAGGGTGCTTTACACTACAGTTATAAAACTGCAACATTAACACCCCTCCTTCAGAGTGCCGGCACTGTACTTCCCATCTCCAGAACTCAAGTCCGGCCTGCCGGTTTCCCTGAATCCCTTCATAAATGTTACTTTGCTCACACTCCAACAGCACGTCAAGTATTAAAACCATATGCCTCCATTCACTCCTATCAAATACGCTCACACATGCTTGCTGGAAGTCCAAGCCCTCGCACACAAAACTTCCTTTACCCCCTCCTCCAACCTTTCCTAGGCCGACCCCTACCCCGCCTTCCTCCACTACAGATTTATACACTCTCGAAGTCACTCTGTCTGTTCCATTCTCTCTACATGTCCAAACCACCTCAACAACCCCTCCTCAGCTCTCTGGACAATCGTTTTGGTAATCCCGCACCTCCTCTAATTTCCAAACTCCAATTCTCTGCATTATATTCACACCACACATTGACCTCAGACATGACATCTCCACTGCCTCCAGCCTTCCTCGTGAACATTCATCACCCATGCTTCACACCCATATAAGAGCGTTGGTATAACTATACTCTCATACATTCCCTCTTTACTTCCATAGACAAGGTTCTTTGTCTCCACAGACTCAAGTGCTCCACTCACCCTTTTCCTCATCAATTCTATGATTCACCTCATCCTTCATAGACCCATCCGCCGACATGTCCACTCCCAAATATCTGAATACATTCACCTCCTCCATACTCTCCCCTCCAATCTGATATCAATCTTTCGTCACCTATTCTT
>WNWK01023471.1:0-31056 GCA_009830355.1 Cherax destructor
TATGGCCTTTATCAACTCCTGCTGTTTTAGTATCATAACATATCGTAGAATCACTGAATCATTTAAGAAGACACATTCTCCTCTCAGCCCTTTACCAAAGGGCTGGCACTAGGAGCTTTCTTTGGGCCCATGGTGGCTTATTTAGCAGTTGCAAGCACTAAAAACAATAGAATAATGACAAAATGTATGGTATGAATGCGTGGGTGGCTGTCACTGCTGGTAAACAATGGCACACTGACTCTGGATGGAGGTTGGCGCCCCTGGCCATGCGTACACGTCCAGGACGAATGGCTTATTCCGAGCGGATCATCGTATACTGAACCAATATTTTTACGGAAAAATGTATCGCTAACCGAATTTAGCGTAATAAGACGCCATCGTAATCCGGGGGTCCACTGTAAATGGTACAAGGGTGACATTAAAGCAATATCAAATATGGTTGACATAAACCCACTATCATTATAGTATGCTCCTTGTTTAGCGTTGAATTTGTTTATCGACGCAGTATTAGGAACGGAACTCCATCATTAAGTGAGGAGAGGCTGTATATATAAAATATGAAATAACTTTAAAACACTTGAAATTTTGGAAAGTTTCCAGACATAATGGAGAAATGTGACAGAGAATGTAAACAAACCGGGTGGCATGTGGTGACCATTTAGAAAGTCAGGTGGGGAAACCGTATATCGAGTTTTGATCGTAATTTGAAATGGTCGATTAATGGAACGCCGTAAGGTGAAACACCATAAAGCGGGCCCTACTGTATTGTAAACTATAATATGTCAAATTACAGTAAATTAAAATTACCTTGTATATATCATTAAGTTAAAAATGTCAAGAAATAAGCACAAATTAAGTGAAGACAAATCAATAGATCCTAGGTAGTAGGTTGGTAGACAGCATCCACCCAGGGAGGTACTACTTTCCTGCCAAGTGAGTGAAATGCAAACCTGTAATTGTTTTACATGATGGTAGGACTGCTGGTGTCTTTTTTCTGTCTCATAAACACACAGGATAACATGTATATCTTGCTCATGCCCAAAATGCCACGGCATGATAGTGGCTTTCTTTGGACTTATTAAACCAAAATTGTAATTACACATTGTAACCTTTACAAAGAAATAAAATCTTTATCTTTACCTTTATCTTTACTTCTACATACACTTAGGTCACACAACACATGCATGTACATACACATATACATTTACACACCCATCTGGGTTTTCTTCTATTTTCTTAATAGTTCTTCCTCTACTTCTTTATTTCCTCTTATCTCCATATGGGGAAGTAGAAAAGAATTCTTTGTCCGTAAGCCATGCATGTCATAAGAGGCTACTAAAATGCCGGGGTTACTAGCAAGGGAATATTATCCCCTTCTCCTGTATAAATTACTAAATTTAAAAAGCAAAACTTTTGTTTTTCTTTTTAGGTCACCCTGCTTTGGTGGAATATGGTTAGTTTGTTGAAAAAAAAAATTAATTCATTTTTAAATGTGTACAAAGATGTTGACATAAATATGCCAGGAAAAGTATATACAGTGGTACCCTGAGTTTCGTACAGCTCCCAACTCGAACAATTATGTAAATGTATTATTGTTAGTGCTTTTTGTAAGTGTATTTTTGGGGGTCTAAAACGGACTAATCTAATTTACATTATTCCTTATGGAAACAAATTCGTTCGGTAACGGCACTCGAACAGCCTTCTGGAACGAATTACGTATGTCCGAAACTCAGGGTACCACTGTACTGATCAGTTCTTATATAATAAAAAAAAAAGTTTTACCTGGCCATATGAAAAGTGAGAATTTCGCATCCCCTTGTGGCCACCTCCATCCTTGATGCTGTCAATTGATGCAAAGTGTGAGACTCTACCACCTGTCCAAAAGCCGAGCGACGTTGACTGTAGTCTCGTGCCAGCTGCAGTATTCTAACAAGACAAAAGTGTTGTAAGGATAACACAAAAGAATTACAATGTGGCAAAATATCTGTACATGAACAAGCATAAACAATTTGAAGGGGTGCTAAGAATTTTGAACCCACAGTCTAGTGGCAGTGGTGGAACATAAGGATAAAAACAGCAAGTACTCGATCATTTTTATGCATAAAATGATCCCTTTTATACACAAAAATTATTACTTTGATGTAATAAAAGAAACCTCATTCTTAATTTCAAATTTTTTTCCTAATTATATTATGCATAATTTTGAGCAATTAATTATAAGCATGAGCAAATTTTAAATTACAAATATTTGGCATATACAGTATACAACAGAGGCCCAACTTGCAATAGCATTCCTGAAAATTTATTGTAGGTGGAGTGGGCAGCACTTGGAAACCTATTTTCCCAAAGAAGTCCACATTATAATCGGAGATGCTTTCCGTAGTCATAATATTCCATGTCAAATTTAATATACTTTTAACTAAGAATATTTGCCCAATATTTTGCATTCAGCATTAAACATTGATTAATTGGCCAATAAAAACAAAACAAATCACAGCCAAGAGACTAAACAGCCCCTGGCTTACAAACAGCATCCTCAATTCCATTGACAAAAGACATGTATATGAAAAACAGTACAGAGTGAGTCAAATAACGAAGGAACAGACGAAACGATACTCGTCAACAATTACAAATCTAATACGAAGGGCTAAAAAACTGTACTATTACGAAAACAGATTTTATGACATAAAAGGAGATATGAACAAGACCTGGAAAACCCTCTCTGAAATTCTAATATCTAGGAAACTGCCTTGAAAAAAAGTGATTAACTTAACAAAACCAAATGAACCTCTCATCCCGCATACAGGTACTGCCAACAAACTACAGTGGTACCCCAAGTTTCGTACAGCTCCCAACTCGAACAATTATGTAAGTGTATTATTGTAAGTGCTTTTGTAAGTGTATTTTTGGGGGTCTGAAATGGACTAATCTAATTTACATTATTCCTTATGGGAACAAATTCGTTCAGTAACGGCACTCGAACAGCCTTCTGGAACGAATTATGTACGAAACTCGGGGTACCACTGTAAATGTCTTTTCTCGACTGTAGGAACAACACTAGCAAGCAAATCCCAAACTCAAACACACAACCAAAAACTACCTCACTGGCAACTACCCAAATACTCTATTCCTAGCCCCAACAAACCCTACTGAAATCTCACTCATCATCAAAACACTAAAGAACAAGGCAGGAGACCTAAATCTTCAACCTCCTTTGTGGATTGGTTACACCAATCCACAAAGGAGGTGATCCTACTGATTTAAATAACTATAGACCTACAGTGGACCCCCGACTTTTGAACATTCTTTATTCCAGAATGCTGTTGAAGTGCTGTTACCAAACGAATTTATTCCCATAAGGAATTATGTAAATTAGATTAGTCCGTTTCAGACCCCCAATAATACACTTATAAAAGCACTTACAATAATAAACTTACATAAAAGGGCGAGTTTGGAGTGTTCGAATAGTGAGGGTCCACTGTACAGTGGTCCCTCGGTTTTCGCCAAAAATTCGTTCCAGAATGCTGCTCAAGTGCCATTACCGAACGAATTTACTTCCTTAAGAAATAATGTCACGTAGGTTAGTCTATTTCAGACCCCCAAAAATACACTTCCAACAGCACTTACAAAAATACACTTACATAAATGTTCGAGTTTGGAGATGCATGAAAACCGAGGGACCACTGTACAGTAGAACCCCAAGTAACGGTCTGTCCAAATAATGTTTTTTTCATGTAAAGGTTGCTTTTTATGGTCAATATTTTTCTTGTGTAGTGGTTTTTACTTGTGTAGCGGTCCGTACCAGACCTGTCCGCCTGCCTGCGCTTGCGTGCCTCGCCGCGCAGGATGCCAGTCTAACGTTGTTTACACTTGAGTGAACAATACATTTGTTGTGCTTATTGGTGGTTTAGTGATTGTCACTGTGAAATAAGTCACCATGGGTCCAAAGAAGCTACCTAGTGGCACCCCAGTGGTAGCATTCATGCAGGGAGTGTAGCATTCATGCAGGGAGTGTAGCATTCATGCAGGGAGTGTAGCATTCATGCAGGGAGTGTAGCATTCATGCAGGGAGTGTAGCATTCATGTAGGAGTGTAGCATTCATGCAGGGAGTGTAGCATTCATGCAGGGAGTGTAGCATTCATGCAGGGAGTGTAGCATTCATGCAGGGAGTGTAGCATTCATGCAGGGAGTGTAGCATTCATGCAGGGAGTGTAGCATTCATGCAGGGAGTGTAGCATTCATGCAGGGAGTGTAGCATTCATGCAGGGAGTGTAGCATTCATGCAGGGAGTGTAGCAGGCATGCAGGAGTGTAGCAGGCATGCAGGGATTGTAGCATTCATGCAGGGAGTGTAGCATTCATGTAGGGAGTGTAGCATTCATGCAGGGATGTAGCATTCATGCAGGGAGTGTAGCATTCATGCAGGTAGTGTAGCATTCATGCAGGGCGTGTAGCATTCATGCAGGAGTGTAGCATTCATGCAGGGAGTGTAGCATTCATGCAGGGAGTGTAGCAGGCATGCAGGGAGTGTAGCAGGCATGCAGGGAGTGTAGCAGGCATGCAGGGAGTGTAGCAGGAAGGCAGGGAGTGGGGATTCCCCTTCCAAACACTAACCCCTTCCCCTGTCCTCCTCCTTATTTTCCAGAAGCCAGCACCTCTCTTCAATAAAGGTAAGTAAATGTTATTTTAAATGTTTAATTATAAATTTAATATTATATATACTACTTTATATATATATATTTTTTTTTAACAAGTCGGCCGTCTCCCACCAAGGCAGGGTGACCCAAAAAGAAAGAAAATCCCCAAAAAGAAAATACTTTCATCATCATTCAACACTTTCACCACACTCATACATAATCACTGTCTTTGCAGAGGCGCTCAGATACGACAGCTGAGAATAAGTCCCTTCCAGCTGTCACTATCCCAGACCCCTCCTTCAAAGTGCAGGCATTGTACTTCCCATTTCCAGGACTCAAGTCCAACTAATTGTTTTGTGAATGTAAAAGTATAGTTAATCTTTACAAAATTAATTTTTTGTGAATATTTTTGGATGTCTGGAACGGATTAATTGTATTTACATTATTTTTTATGAGAAATAAGGTTTCGAGTTACGAATTTTTCATGTTGAGGTCTAGCTCCTGGAACGAATTAAGACCGTTAGTTGAGGGACCACTGTATATTAAACCTACCCCTTTTATCTAAAATCTTCAAAAAAATAATTTACAAGCAAGTTTACTCATACTTTGTATCCCACAACATACTTAACCCCTGCCAGTTTAGATTTAGGCCAAGCAAAAGTACAAATGATGTAATTATACACATGTTCGAACTTCTATATACGGTGCTGGAAAAAAAGGAAATTTCACTGGGCCTCTTCATAGACCTACATTTGATACAGTTGACCATAATCTCTTGCACCTAAAACTTGAACTTTATAGGGTCAGAGGACACTCACTCAATTACCTAAAATCATATCTTAGCAATAGACACCAGTATGTATACACAAATGGTGTTGCCTCCACCACACAACCTGTTCTTTTTGGAGTCCCCCAGGGCAGTGTCCTTGGACCACTACTCTTTCTCATTTACATCAATGACCTCCCTAATGCCTCTAAACTACGTACACTACTTAAACCTGTTCTTTTTGCAGATGACACTACTTATATCTTCTCTCACCCAAACCAAACCATACTTAGAAACACTTAAATGATGAGCTACTAAAAATATCCACTTGGATGACAACCAACAAACTTACTCTCAATATCAACAAAACCTACTTCATACTGTCTGGAAACAGATCTGCAAATATTCAGCTAAACATATCAATAAATGATTCCCTCATTTCAAGACATACTGATGAAAAATTTCTAGGGCTCCACACTGACAGCTGTCTTAAATTTCTAGGGCTCCACATTGACAGCTGTCTTAAATTTCAGATCCACATACAGCATATCTCCAAAAAAAATCTCCAAAACAGTAGGCATCCTCTCTAAGATACGGTACTATGTACCCCAAACGGCACATATATTCACTTATATTCCTGACAGCCTGGGTCATGACCCAGGCAGCTCCTATATTTTGCCATTCCCTGGGCCGGCCCAAACTCTAGTAATGGCCTATTTGCAAGAACTGTTGCAACAACATACAGTGGTACCCCGGTTTACGATATTTTTTCATTCCAGAATGCTGTTCACGTGCCATTACCAAACGAATTTATCTCCTTAAGAAAAGTTGTAAAATAGACTAGTCCTTTTAGACCCCCAAAATTACACTTACAAAAGCATTTAAAAAAATAAACTTACATAAAAGGGTGAGTTTGGGGACCATCGTAAACCGGGGTACCACTGTACAAGGAACTTATAGTGACAAGAAAACTGATGGTGACTACAGCGAAATGTACCAAATAGGACCAAAACAGGAGACCGGAATTCAAATACCAGACCCGCTACCAGACGTACAACCAGACAAACAATCGTTTTCCACCACACTGAAGTAACTGACTCAATATCAACTGCACAGTGTTCAATGTGAAGTCAACATATGGGAAAACCTAATCAACAAATCGACAAGGAAACTGTCAGGTCTGTAATGTAGAGTAGTGTCGGTTTCTTTTTTTCTTCCCTCAGTGCCAGGTGAGGGGTGGAAGTGAACATTTAAACATGGCTGACTGGCATTCAATCACCAGCTACTGCCAGACGTGCAACTACGAAGAGACGTTCTAACCATACTGACAGTAGCTGACCATTATATCAACTGCACCAGTGTTAATGGGAGGGAAGCACAGGAGAAACCGCTAAATCTACTAAACAAACTCCAAGGAAACAGGTTATAGCGACGGTTCTTTCCCTCAGTGCTAAAGGTGGGAAGAAAGTGGATTAAAAAAGAATATGTTTTAATAGCTGACTTCCATATTAACTGACCAGTGTACATTAGGAGGGAAACATAGGAGAAAACGCCAAATCTAACAACAAAACTCCAAGGAATCTGTCAGGGGCAGTAGCCGTTTTTTCCTCACTGCCTTTAAAAATGGCTGACACATCAACTCTACGAGGACCAGTCAACAACGCGAGCCCCGCTAAATGGGATTGATGGGGTTTTGGAAGTACATCACTATTGATTAAAACTTTTTCTTATCCTGCAAGGTTGGAAATGACAAGAAGTGTGATAGGTGAAGCCGGACTGTGAAGTGATGAGTGAAGGGAGTTTCAAGTAAAGGGTGAGGGAGGGTATGTGTTAACAAGCAATTTACTAGTATCCAGTGGTCATATCAAGAGTAGTTACTAGGCCATTGCTAGGTGTCTGATAGGATCAGTGGTTTCTTTTTAATAAAAAAAAATAAAATAAAAATAAAGAAAAGATATTTTTGTTGTGAAGTGTTAGAGTGTAGAGTGACCATGGCTGGCGTAAGAGGGGTTCACGCCACCATAATTATATTTCTCATGATACTGAATTTCTTTGAAGGAAATCAGTCATGGGGTCTGCAAAAGGTGAATGGGGTGGTAGCTCCCTGGAGAATGAAAGCCCAACAGTGGCCATCCTACCAGAAACGTAAGTGCCACTTTCGCCACAAGGTATGGCAACCCCACATATCCAAACAAACACAGTGGCGCACAGCTTTTATAGTGGCGCTATTAAGTGGTGATATCCATACTAATCCAGGACCTCAATCTTTGGTACAGGTGCAAAACAGACAGATAAATCATGGTGATAATGACAGTCTAGTTGCTAGGAATGATAACCTTACCTCCATATGTAATGCACCACCAGACGTGTGTATGCACTGTGCTGGGGTGCGAAAGAAGAACAGTAAACATACCATATGTAAGAGATATATGGAGTGGGAGCATAATGGATGTGTGTTTGATTATGGTAATGGTGCCAGATTTCATTTTGTTTGTAACAAATGTACTTTGGCACAGTTACCCTTTAGCAATGATGACATGGATTTACCTATTTTGAATGCTAATGACCCCTTGCCATTTACTGATGATTATGATTGTCTTAGGAAAACAGGCCTTCACTTTATTCATGTCAATGCAAGATCACTTCTTCCAAAACTGGCAGAGATTAGGATTCTAGCTAACAGAACTAGAGCTGCAGTTATATCTATCTCGGAATCCTGGTTGGATGATATGGTGACTGATGACGAAGTCAAAATAGAAGGTTACAATATAAAACGCTTAGATAAGAACAGAAAAGGTGGTGGGGTATGTGCCTACATAAGGAATGACTTAGCCTATAATCCAAGACCTGATTTAAATAACAATAAACTGGAGGTCCTATGGTCTGAAGTGTTGCTTCCCAAAACCAAACCCATCTTAGTAGGAACTAGTTACCGCCCTCCCACCTATGACTAGTTCTTAGAGGACTTTTCGAGAGTCTTGTCTGGTCTTGATAACAATGTGGAAACAGTAATACTGGGAGACTTCAACATCTGTTTTCAACAGCAAAATAACAGGCTATGTAAAAGGTATAAGCAAATTCTGGATTTAAATAGTTACACTCAACTAATTAATACACCAACCCGGATCACACAGTTCTCAGCCACCCTAATTGACCACATACTTTGTAACTGCCATGAGAACATTAGTCAGTCAGGCGTCATTACCACAGGTCTTAGTGATCATTTCATCATTTACTGTACCAGGAAAATCACTAGGGAGCGGATAGGCCTACACAGGACAATAAAAATTAGGTCAACTAGAAACTACAATAAAGAAACACTGGTAAATATGCTACACAATTGTGATTGGTCATTGATAACAAGTTGCACGGACGTAAATGATGCCTGGGAAAAATTCAAAACAAACAAACAAACAAACAAACAAACAAATTTTATTTCATTGCAGGTTACATGGGTATTGGAAGTTACAATGTAAATTGAGTGCAAGGAGAGCCACTGACATGCCATGGCATTAGGGGCAGCTTATTCTAGTCCTTAAAAACTAGGTACTTAATATTAGAGAAATTTATTGAGTTTATTCTAGTTAAAAATTATTTTCAAAATTACAATATGATGAAATTTTACTGTTTAAATTATTATATAATGATATTAGATCTTAGATTGTTACAGGTGTTAAGATTCTTGAATGATAATATGGAATTGAGATTATCTTAAGGAAAATAACATTGAGCATTTTTGACATTAACTTATAATATGAGTAGGGGTAACATAATAGTAACATATTATTAAAAATTGAGATTATCGTATAGGAAAGTAACAATGAGCATTTTTCAAAGTAGTTTATAGCATGATCATTTAGGTTTGGGTGAGTAGGTGGTTTTTGAGTTGAGTCTTAAATTGATTTTCAGACAAGATTATCTTAATATTTACTGGTAATGAATTCCAGATTCTGGGGCCCTTTATGTGCATAGAATTTTTACATAGGTTGATATGAACACGGGGTATATCAAAAAGTGATCTGTGTCGTGTGTTGTGGTCATGGGTCCTATTAAAGTTGGTGAGGAGAGTTTTGAGCAGAGGGTTTATATTAGAGTGTAAAGTTTTATATATGTAGTAGGCACAAGAGTAAGTATGAATGTTCTTTACGGTGAGTAGTTTGAGACTTTTGAATATTGGTGGAGTATGCTGTCTAGAGTGGGAATTTGTTATCATTCTGACTGCGGCCTTTTGTTGTGTTATGAGTGGTCTAAGGTGATTTAACGTTGTTGATCCCCATGCACAGATTCCATAGGTGAGATACGGGTAGATAAGTGAATGATAGAGTGCAAGGAGAGCTGATTGAGGTACATAATAGCGTATCTTTGATAATATGCCTACTGTCTTCGAGATTTTCTTGGAAATTTGTTGTATATGTGTTTGGAATTTAAGGCTACTGTCAAGGTGGATTCCTAGGAATTTTCCCTCTGTGAGTCTTGTGATGGGTGTACCATTAAGTGTTATGTTAAGTGGAACATTTGTGACTTTGCTTCCAAACTGTATGAAGTAGGTCTTGTCAGTATTGAGAGTAAGCTTGTTAGTCGTCATCCATGTTGATATTTTCTGTAATTCGGCATTAACAGTGTTGGCCAGTATAACTGGATTTGGGTGAGAGAAGACATATGTTGTGTCATCTGCAAATAAAATGGGTTTGAGTAGTTGTGATGCATTCGGAGGTCATTTATGTAAATGAGGAATAGGAGTGGCCCCAGGACACTTCCTTGAGGGACTCCGATTGTAATTGGTTGTGTGGAAGAGTTCTCTCCATTTGTGTACACGTATTGGCTTCTGTTGGTGAGGTATGATTTTAGGTAGTTGAGTGGGTGCCCCTTATACCATAGTGTGCTAATTTTGTGAGCAGTAAATCATGGTCGACTGTATCAAAAGCTTTGCGGAGATCAATGAAGATTCCCAGTGGGACTTCTTTTTCTCAAGTGCTGTATATATTAACTCCAACATGTGTGTAATAGCATCGTTTGTGCTCTTGTTTGTCCTGAATCCAAATTGACAGGGGTTGAGTACATTGTGTGAGACGAGGTAGGAATAGATTTGTCTATGAATTAATTTTTCAAGATTTTAGAAAGCAATGGTAAATTAGAAATTGGTCTATAATTATTCAGGTCTGTTTGATCACCTCCTTTGTGGATCGGGGTGACCCTAGCTATTTTGAGAATTGATGGAAAGGTAGAGGCTTCAATGGATTTATTGAATAGTGTTGCTATGATTGGTGACAGTACCTGTGAAGCTTTTTGTACATAAAAGTTGGTAGGCTGTTTATGTCTCCTGCCTTGTTTTTAAGGGTGTTGATTATGAGCGAGACTTCAATTGGGTTGGTAGGAGCTAGGAATAGCGTATTAGGGTAGGTGTTTGTGAGGTAGTCTGTTGGACGGGTGTTTGAGCTTGGGATTTTACTCGCTAGATTCTTTCCTATGGTGGAGAAGAAAACATTAAGTCTGTTTGCTGTCTCAGTAGGTGAGAGTAGGGGTTCATCTGCTCTTGATAATTTGATGGTGTTGTTTTTCGCTATCTTATTATTTCCTAGAATTGCAGATAGGGTCTTCCAGGTCTTTTTCATATCACCTTTTATGTTCTGGAGTCTGTTCTCATAATACAATTTTTTTGATCTCCTTATCAGGCTGGTAGGGTTGATGAGTAGCGTTTGGATTGTTCTCTGGTTATTAGACCCCCTTCTGTATTGTTTTCATATTGGTGCCTTTTGTTAATGGATTTAAGGATGCTGGGTGTTAGCCAGGGATTGTTAAGTCTCTTAGCTGTGATCTGTTTAGTTTTTTAGGGCAATGTTTGTTATAGAGGTGGTGGGTTTTGTTAAGGAAATTCTTGATGCATTCATTAGTATCTGTATATGTTTCTAACTCATTATGCCAGTCAATGTTAATCATAGCTGTTATAAAGTTATTTACAGCTGACTCATTATGTAGTCTGAAGGTAACTTTTGTAATATCTAGGGGCAATTTACCAAGATTAGTTATGAGAAAGGTCGGATAGTGGTCTGTGGTGTTGTCTGTGATGATGCCTGATTTTAGAGGGGCTATAGTATTAGTCCAGATGTGGTCTAGTAGTGAGGTACTAGTCTCGGAGATTCTTGTAGGTTTTGATATTGTTGGTAGTAACAAGCAGTTGCTCATAGTGTTTGTGAATTCTGTTACTTGTGGGTCCTGGTCATGTAGGAGATTTATATTGAAGTCTCCTGTGAGCAGCAAATGGTCTTTGTTCATGTGTGCATCAGTTATTAGGTTACCTAGTTTTTCACTAAATTGGTGAATGTTTGACTGTGGTAATCTGTAGATGTTTATCACTGTGAGGGGTTTTTGCAGGTCTTTTGATTTAAATTTAGCTATAATATATTCTCCATGCTCATCCCTTATGCAAGAGTTATTGATACATTCAAGTTAAAGCGATTAGGATTAAACGAAGAACTGAACCCTGGATGACTACTGAGATATTAGATTATATGAAATTTAGAGACCAGTTGCTAAAAGATTTAAGGCAAACAGACAGGATATTGGAGCGCTAAATGAATTCCAAAGGGTGAGGAACAGAGTGCAGAGGCTTATAAAGGCGCATAGGAAAGGCAGTATTGCTCAAAAATCGAAGAGTACAAGAATAACCCTAGAAAGCTCTGGCAACAACTAAAACAGTTGGGATATACCCATAAACCAGTAGATAGATCTAACATTGTACTAAATGTCGATAATGAAGTATGCCACGAAACAACTAAAGTGGCAAATTGTTTTAATTCATACTACACAACTGTCGCATCAACACTAGTAAGTAAGCTACCAGCTGCATCAAATACCTTAAACACAGACTCTGATTAGTTTAAAACATACTATACCAATAAAGGGGTAACTCCAAACAGTTGTCGACTAGTACCTGGAGTTTACCTGGAGAGAATTTCAGGGGTCAACGCCCCTGCGGCCCGGTCTGTGACCAGGCCTCATGTTGGACCACAGCCTGATCAACCAGGCTGTTACTGCTGGCCGCACGCGTCCAACGTACGAACAACAGCCTGGCTGGTCAGGTACCGACTTTAGGTGCCTGTCCAGTAAGTGTATCTCATGACTTCGTGAAAAAACTATCCAGGTTAAACCCAACTAAGAGCACCGGCCCAGATAACATCCCGTCTAAGTTCCTAAAAGATAGTGCCTCTGAACTGGCAATCACCATTGCTCACATAATAAATTTGTCCATCACCACTTATACAGTACCAGAGGGGTTCAAGGAGGCCAGAGTTACTCCTATGTTCAAGAAAAATAGTAGGTCTGATGTCAGCAACTATAGGCCAGTTAGTATACTCAGTGTAATATCCAAAATTCTAGAGACGGTCTGGAGTTTTGAGACTCTGTGACTGGGGGTTCGAACCCCACCCGTGGTATGGTTTAGTTAAGTATCTTAATGACAACAACAATTTTCATAGTTACCAATCAGGCTTTAGGAGCTCTTACTCAACCGACACCTCCCTAATTAATCTGATGGATTACATGAGAACTGAAATGTCCATAGGGAACCTCATAGGAATGGTAACTTTAGACTTGCAAAAGGCCTTCGATACTGTCAACCACAATATTATTATTATTATTTGATAAATGCAAAGTTCTAAATATTGGACAGGACAATAACCATGCCACATATAAACTAAATAATGTAGATCTTAATACTACTGATTGCGAAAAGGATTTAGGAGTTCTGGTTAGCAGTAATCTAAAACCAAGACAGCAGTGCATAAGTGTTCGCAATAAAGCGAACAGAATCCTTGGCTTCATATCAAGAAGCATAAATAATAGGAGTCCTCAGGTTGTTCTTCAACTCTATATATCCTTGGTTAGGCCTCATCTAGATTATGCTGCACAGTTTTGGTCACCGTATTACAGAATGGATATAAATGCTCTGGAAAACGTACAAAGGAGGATGACTAAGTTGATCCCATGTATCAGAAATCTTCCCTATGAGGATAGACTGAGGGCCCTGAATCTGCACTCTCTAGAAAGGCGTAGAATTAGGGGGGATATGATTGAGGTGTATAAATGGAAAACAGGAATAAATAAAGGGGATGTAAATAGCGTGCTAAAATATCTAGTATTGACAGGACACGCAGCAATGGCTTTAAGTTGGATAAATTCAGATTCAGGAAGGATATAGGAAAGCATTGGTTTGGTAATAGAGTTGTGGATGAGTGGAACAAACTCCCGATTACAGTTATAGAGGCTAAAACGTTGTGTAGTTTTAAAATAGGCTAGATAAATATATGAGTGGGTGCGGGTGGGTGTGAGTTGGTCCTGACTAGCTTGTGCTACTAGGTCAGATGCCGTGCTCCTTCCTTAAGTGAATGTAACCTGACCTGGCTGGGTCGGGGCATTGGCTTAAGCCGGTGGGAGACTTGGACCTGCCTCGCATGGGCCAGTAGGCCTGCTGCAGTGTTCCTTCTTTCTTATGTTCTTATGTTCTTATGTAAGAAACTTCAAGCTATCGGCATAGGTTCCATAGACTGGTTTAAGTCCTATCTTAGTAATAGGAAAGAAATTGTCAAAATCAACAAAACAGAATCAGAACCACTGCCGATAGCATGTGGAGTTCCCGAAGATAGTATTCTGGGTTCCGTATTATTCCTGTGTTATGTAAATGACATGCCCATCAGTGTCAAGTGCAAACTCCTACTGTATGCGGATGACAGTGCTCTGTTAGTGTCAGGTAAAGACCCACAAGATATAGCTAATGTATTAACACTGGAACTGGAGTCCTGCAGCAAATGGTTAGTAGACAACAAACTATCGTTACACCTCGGGAAAACAGAAGCCATACTCTTTGGCACGAAATATAAACTGAGAAGGGTAAATAATTTTAATGTCCGGTGTATTGGGGAAACCATCACTTCAGTTTCCTTAATAAAATATCTGGGAATCCTCTTTGACCCATGCATGTCAGGAGAACTGATAGGGAACAGTGTAGTAAAGAAAGTGAATGCCAGACTGAAGTTCCTCTACAGACAAGCACAGTGTCTACCTACTGAGGCTCGCAGGACCCTATGTCTAGCCCTTATACAATGTCATATGGACTACGCTTGCTCTTCATGGTACTCTGCCTTGACAAAAAAATGGAAGATAAACTGCAAATCACCCAGAACAAAATGGTAAAATTCATCCTGGACCTGGGTCCAAGAGAACATGTAGGCTAGGATGAATTACAACAATTGGATATGCTGAATATTGAAGACAGAGTAAAACAACTTAAGTTAAATCAATTTTGTAAAATTGCTCACAGTGTTCAGAATATCTTGCTGCCAATTTTGTCAAGGCTGAGAACCAAAGTAGCCTAGGGGGGTGACAGCATAACTTTGTAGTACCCACAGTCAGTGGCCAGGCTTCAAACACCTTTTATTGTACAGCAATAAAGAAATGGAACAGACTGCCTGCACATGTCAAAGACAGTCATAGCATGAGCCAGTTCAAGAAGAGAGCCAAAATGTACCTAAAAATGTAGCGACAGAAAGGTAGAATGATTTTTATTTTTTAGCTAACATACATGTAAATGTAAATAACTCTTTTACCTTATTCCTAGTATATATCCTTTATAATAAAATAACATATATCTCCTACAGTGTATAATATTAAGGAATTTAAAGGAGGCCAATGGAAATAAGTCACTGTCTGACTTTTTGGGTTATCCTAGGTTATCTACACATATACCTGTAGTTTACCTATGGAGAGGGAGCATGGACACTGGGGTCGTCTCGCAGTTACTAAAAACAACAGACATAGCCCCACTCCACAAAAAGGGCAGTAAAGCAATAGCAAAGAACTACAGACCAATAGCGCTAACGTCCCATATCATAAAAATCTTTGAAAGGGTTCTAAGAAGCAAGATCGCCACTCATCTAGATACCCATCAATTACACAACCCAGGGCAGCACGGGTTTAGAGCAGGTCGCTCCTGTCTGTCCCAACTACTGGACAACTACGACAAGGTCCTGGATGCTCTAGAAGATAAACAGAATGCAGATGTTATATACACAGACTTTGCAAAAGCCTTTGATAAGTGTGACCATGGTGTAATAGCACACAAAATGCGTGATAAAGGAATAACAGGAAAAGTTGGTAGATGGATCTATAATTTCCTAACAAGTAGAACACAAAGAGTAGTAGTCAACAGAGTAAAGTCTGAGGCAGCTAATGTGGAAAGCTCTGTTCCACAAAACACAGTACTCGCTCCCATCCTGTTCCTCATCCTCATATCGGACATAGACAGGAATATAAGCCACAGTGCCGTGTCTTCCTTTGCAGATGTCACCCGAATCTGTATGACAGTGTCCACCGTTGAAGACACTGCAAGACTCCAAGCAGACATAAACCAAATCTTTAAATGGGCTGCAGAAAACAATATGAAGTTCAATGATGAGAAATTTCAATTACTCAGATACGGAAAACGTGAGGAAATTAAAATCTCATCGGAGTACAAAACTAATTCCAACCACACAATAGAGCGAAAAACTAATGTCAAAGACCTGGGAGTGATCATGTCAGAGGATCTCACCTTCAAGGACCATAACACCATAGCAATCGCATCTGCTAGAAAAATGACAGGATGGATAATGAGAACCTTCAAAACCAGGGATGGAAAGCCCATGTCGACACTTTACAAATCGCTTGTTCTATCTAGGCTGGAATATTGCTGCACACTAACTGCACCTTTCAAGGGGGGTGAAATTGCTGACCTTGAAAATGTGCAGAGAACCTTCACGGCACGCCTAACTGCGATAAACCACCTCAATTACTGGGAACGCTTGAAGTTTCTAAACCTGTACTCCATAGAATGCAGGCGGGAGAGATACATTGTTATATACACGTGGAAAATTCTCGAGGAATTAGTACCAAACTTGCACACGAAAATCACTCCCTACGAAAGCAAAAGACTCGGCAGGCGATGTAACATCCCCCCCAATGAATAGCAGGGGGTGCCACTAGCACGTTGAGGGACAACACAATAAGTGTGAGGGGCCCAAGATTGTTCAACTGCCTCCTAGCATACATAAGGGGGATTACCAACAAACCCCTGGCTGTCTTCAAGCAGACACTGGACAGGCACCTAAAGTCGGCACCTGACCAGCCAGGCTGTGGTTCGTACGTTGGACTGCGTGCGGCCAGTAGTAACAGCCTGGTTGATCAGGCTCTGGTCCAACATGAGGCCTGGTCACTGACAGGGCCGCAGGGGCGTTGACCCCTGGAATTCTCTCAGGTAAACTCCAGGTCAACGCCCCTGCGACCCGATCTGTGACCAGGCCTCATGTTGACCAGAGCCTGATCAACCAGGCTGTTACTGCTGGCCGACGCAGTCTAACGTACGAACCACAGCCTGGCTGGTCAGACCGACTTTAGGTGCCTGTCCAGTGTCTGCTTAAGCAGCCAGGGTTGTTGGTCCCTGATGTATGCTGGGAGGCAGTTGAACAATCTTGGGCCTGACACATGTGTTGTCCCTCAACGTGCTAGTGGCACCCTGCTTTCATTGGGGGATGTTATCGCCTGCCAGTCTTTGCTTCGAGGAGTGATTTTCGTGTGCAAGTTGGTACTAAACCATCGAGAATTTTCCACGTGTAATAATAATGTATCTCTCCGCCTGCGTTCTAGAGAGTACAGGTTTAGGAACTTCAAGCGTTCCCAGTAATTGAGGTGGTTTATCGCAGTTATGCGTGCCGTGAAGGTTCTCTGCACATTTTCAAGGTCAGCAATTTCACCCGTTTTGAAAGGTGCAGCTATGTATGATAATCTATATAACTGTATTTGTGTATACCTGAATAAACTTACTTATAATTCCAGGTAGTCAGGTCTAAGCCGGGGAGTGATGGACCTGCTGCAGTGTTCCTCCTTTCTTGTGTTCTTATATTCATTGAGAAGGAGAGGCAGGGTTAAAGATTGCACCCCAAACATGTGCAAGGCCGCACGGAGAACAGTCCGTGCAGAGTGATAACGTGGGCACCACAGTAGGAAGTGTTCCACAGTCTCAGGCTGTGAGGGACACCACGGGCAGTACGGAGAATCCATCATTCGAAGGCGGTGTAGATGAGCCACCATCTGTGAGTGCCCAACCTGGAGGCCAGTCAGTGCAACATCCACTGAGCTATTGGGATGGCGAGCCCAAGGGCAGGGGCCATAGAAAGATTGGACAGAACTCAATGCCAAAGAAAAGAAGGAGCGTACCAGTTCTTCCTGCCATAAATGACGGATTTCCTTCTAAACAGTCCTTGTGAAATCACTGCGGGCCAGTGCAAGAGAGGTAATGGTAGGTAGTGCATGTGCGAGGGAGGCCGCTCGATCGGCCACTTCATTGTCCCGAATGTCAACATGGGCAGGTACCCATTGAAGGGAGATGCTCCAACCTGGACTTCGCAAACAAAAATAGAATAAGAAACTGCGTCTGTCGGACAAGGACGCATAGGGACAGTGGACGGTCAGAACACAAAAGTGCTATGGAAGATTGGGAAACAAAGAGAACCAAAGGCTGAGGAGGGAGGTGAGCAAGGACAAAAACCAAGGCCTGGTGAATAGCGAAGAGCTTTCCTGCTAGGACCGAGTGAGCGGGGTCTAACCTCCAGGTTAGACACAGAGAAAGATCAGCAAAGAAGGCAGCAGAAGATGTAGAAAGGAGGAATTTCGTGCTGAGTCGTCCATGTAGATGGAGAATGAAGAACCATACATAACAGTACAAAACTCTTCAAAGAGAATTGCAGCTATCTGAGGGAGTTCCCTGTTCCTAGAAGGGCAATCCAGGTGGATGTACCGTGTCAGGTCCATCCAGGGGGGACCGGGGAATGAAGAGGGGAGGGAGTCACCACTGGCGAAGGAAATGAAAGGTAGGTCAGGGAACGTTGGGCCCTGGCCCTGGGACGGTCTGGTGGCTAGAGCTCTCGCTTCACACACGGAGGGCCCGGGTTCGATTCCCGGCGGGTGGAAACATTTCGACGTGTTTCCTTGCACCTGTTGTCATGTTCACCTAGCAGCAAATAGGTACCTGGGTTGTTAGTCGACTGGTGTGAGTCGCATCCTGGGGGACAAGATTAAGGACCCCAATGGAAATAATAGAGACAGTTCTCGATGACGCACTGACTTTCTTGGGTTATCCTGGGTGGCTAACCCTCCGGGGTTAAAAATCCGAAGAAACCTTATCTTATTTATCTTAGAAGTGTGATAGATGAAGCCGGACTGTGAAGTGAGGACTGAAGGGGGTTTCTGAGGGGTTAATGTGATAACAGGACACTTACTAGTAATCAGTGGTGATTTCTTGAGTACCTACTAGGCCATTGCTAGGTGTCTGATAGCATCAGTGGTTTCTTTTTAATAAAAAAAAATAAAGAAAACAAAACAAATTTTTGTTGTGAAGTGATACCTGGAGTTTACCTGGAGAAAGTTCGAGGGGTCAACGCCACCGCGGCCCGGTCTGTGACCAGGCCTCATGGTGGAACAGAGCCTGATCAACCAGGCTGTTACTGCTGGCCACACGCAGTCCGATTTACAAACCACAATCAGGCTGGTCAGGTACTAACTTTAGGTGCCTGTCCAGTGCCTGCTTGAAGACGGCCAGGGGTCTATTGGTGAAGAGTGACCATGGCTGGCGTAAGAGGGGTTCAGGCTGCCAAAATTATATTTATCATTATACTAAATTTCTCTGAAGAAGGAAATCAGTCATGGGGACTGGAAAAGGTGAATGGGGTGATAGCTCCCTGGAAAGTGAAAGCCCAACAGTGGCCATCCTACCAGAAACGTAAGTGCCACTATCGCCGCAAGGTATGGCAACCCCACATATCCAAACAAAAACAGTGGTGCACAGCTTTTATAGTGGCGCTATTAAGTGGTGATATCCATACTAATCCAGGACCTCAATCTATGGTACAGGTGCAAAACAGACAGATAAATCATGGTGATAATGACGGTCTAGTAGCTAGGAATGATAACCTTAACTCTATATGTAATGCACAGATAGGTCAATGTGAGACAATAGAACCATTCTTAATATATCAGACACCATCAGACATATGTATACACTGTATTAAGGCACGAAAAAAGAACAGTTAACTTACTGTTTGTAAAATGTGTAAGGGGTGGGTGCATAATGGATGTGTGTTCGATTATGGTAATGGTGCCAGATTTCTTTTGTTTGTAGCAAATGCACTTTGGCACAGTTACCCTTTAGCAATGATGACATTGATTTACCTATTTTTAATGCTAATGGCCCCTTGCCATATATTGATGATTATGGTTTTTTATGAAAACAGGCCTTCACTTTATTCATTTTAACGCAAGATCACTTCTTCCAAAATTGGCAGAGATTAGGATTCTAGCTAACAGAACTAGAGCGGCAGTTATATCTATCTCGGAATCCTGGTTGGATGATACGGTGACTGACGACGAGGTCAAAATAGAAGGTTACAATATAATTCGCTCAGATAGGAATAGAAAAGGTGGTGGGGTATTTGCCTACATAAGGAACGACTTAGCCTAAAATCCAAGACCTGATTTAAATTACAATAAACTGGAGATTCTATGGTTTGAAGTGTTGCTACCCAAGACCAAACCCATCTTAGTAGGAACTAGTTATCGCCCTCCCACCCATGACCAGTTCTTAGAGGACTTTCCGAGAGTCTTGTCAGGACCCTGATCTAAACCTATTTAATCGAACACCCATTCAAAATTTACTGGAAAATAACTGCCTCTACTACACAGCATCTCAAGCCCACACTGTCCTAAACACTACTAAAAGTATAACAGTTCTTAACTACAATGTCCGATCCTTAAGCAAACACTATGATGACCTCCTTGCCCTCCTTGGTTCCCTAAAAACAACCTTCACATGTATTGTCCTTACTGAAACCTGGCTTAAGCAGGATACAATAGATATCTACTCGCTGCCAGGATACACAGCAATACACAACTGCAGACCACATCAAGCGGGGGGAGGTATTGCAATCTATTACTCTAATGAAATATCCTGCTGTGACACCATTTGCTATAATGATGAATATGGAGAATATATTTTTGCAAAATTTACTGCATAAAACCTTAAGACTCCCATAACCATCGGGGCCATTTACCGGATGCCTCATACAAACATCCCAAGTTTTAGCGATCAACTAAAAACGCAAATAACAAACAACCAATTGAACAAACACCACCTTATCTTAGCTGGAGACTTCAACATCAACCTTGGCCTACCAGATGACCAGCCAGTAACCGATTTCATCAACAATATGAACAACACACTTCTCATACCAACAATAACCAAACCAACTAGGCTTACTGATACGAGTGCAACCATAATCGACCATATATGGACCAATATCCTAGCCCCCCTTAAATCGGGGATAATAACAGACAGCACCACAGACCACTACCCCACCTTCCTCTTAACAAACATTAGTAAACCGCCCTAGAATACACCAAAGTTTCATTCCGACTCCATGACCAAGCTTCAATAAATAACTTCACAACAGAGCTAGACACAGTTGACTGGGCTATAGAATTCCTAAATGCCAAGGGTATCGATGAGTGGACAGACACCTTTCTTAATAAATTACATAGACTATACAACAAACATTGTCCTATAAAAATGAAACAGATTACGAATAAACGGTTAGGCTGCCCATGGCTAACTAACAACTTACTAAAATCCATTAACAAGAAACATCAATATGAGAAGCAATATAGACGGGGATTCATACATAAGGAGTTTGTTAAACACTATTCATCAGTTCTCACCAAACTAATAAAAAAGCCAAACAATTGTACTACTCCAGCAGATTCACTGAAACAAGAGGAGATATAAAAAGACCTGGAAAACACTCTCACAGATTATGGGCACCCACAAACTGAAAAAATAGGGATATTGTCCTAACTAAACCAAACGAAACACCACTACAGCCTATTGATACAGTAAACAAGATAAATGACTTCTTCTCAACTATAGGATCAAATCTTGCCAGTAAAATTCCAGATACCAATGCCCGAGCAAGTGATTACCTAGATGGGAATTTCCCATCCTCCTTATATCTTGCACCTACAGAACCCACTGAAGTCTCCATGATAATCATGTCACTTAAAAATAAATCAGGACATCTGTCTCAAGTTCCACCCTTAATATACAAACGAGCTGCTCATGTCCTTTCATATCCTATTTCTTTACTTTTTAACAAATCATTAGAATCTAGCACCTTCCCAACACTACTCAAAACAGCAAGGGTTACACCAATACACAAAGGTGGTGACCCTACAGACGTAAATAACTATAGGCCTATATCAAATCTACCATTGCTATCCAAAATATTCGAGAAACTTGTGCACAAGAGATTATACTCGTTTATAACTACACAAAGCATACTCAACCCCTGCCAATTTGGCTTCAGGAAAAATAAAAGCACTAACGATGCAATAGTAAAAATGATAGACCTGCTTTACACAGCACTTGAAAATAAGGAATATCCACTAGGACTTTTTATTGACTTAAGGAAAGCTTTTGACACAGTAAACCACGGCATCTTACTCCACAAACTTGACCACTATGGAATAAGATGTCATGCACTAGCATACCTCAAATCCTACCTCACTAATAGGTACCAGTATGTCACTATTAAAGACACATCCTCCACGACACTACCACTAGACACCGGCGTACCGCAGGGAAGTGTCCTTGGTCCCCTGCTCTTCCTCTTATACATCAATGATCTTCCCAATGTATCACAACACTTGAAACCAATACTCTTTGCTGACGATACAACTTATGTCATCTCCCACACAAACCTTGCCACGCTTAATACCATTGTTAACGACGAATTAATAAAAATATCAACATGGATGACTGCCAATAAACTTACACTCAACACTGATAAGACCTTCTATATTATGTTTGGCAACAGAACAGATGATCCACAATTAAACATTAAGATCAACTCTACACCTATTGCTAGACATAACGAGGGCAAGTTCCTGGGCCTTCACCTTGACAGCAGCCTGAAATTCAGCACCCATATCCAACACATAACAAAGAAAGTGTCCAAAACTGTGGGGATCCTCTCTAAGATACGGTATTATGTACCACAATCAGCCCTACTCACACTATACTACTCACTCATCTATCCCTACCTCACATATGCCATTTGAGCATGGGGATCAACAGCAATTACCCACCTAAAGCCAATAATAACCCAACAAAAAGCCGCAGTAAGAATTATCACGCAATCCAACGCTAGGCAGCACACCCCCCCACTCTTCAAAGACCTAAACCTACTCACTGTCCAGAACATCCATACTTACTACTCTGCTATCTACATTTATAGAACCATTAATTCCAACTTTAACCCTGAGCTAAAACACTTTCTTGACAGTTGTGACAGGACCCATAGACATAATACCAGACATAAACATCTCTTTGACATTCCCCGTGTCCGACTAAATCTATACAAAAATTCAATGCGCATAAAAGGGCCTAAAATCTGGAACTCCCTGCCTGAAAACTCTAGAACTGCAGACACAACCTCCATTTTCAAAAGCACCGTTAAAAAACATCTAATCTCACTTACGCACCCAACCGGTAGATAACCACATGAAAACTACTTTATCTTGCACATATCCACAGCAAAATACACTTATTGATATCTGTGATTCTCCTCAATTTGCACATTACTAACCACAGCAAAATACACTTATTGATATCTGTGATTCCCTCTAATTTGCACAGTTCTAACCAAAATTCTAATACAACTATTGCTCCATAATACTTAAGCTAGTCATAAGTTTGCCTAAGATACTCCAATATAGAAACTATATTATGCCAATATATCACCTTTATCATTAATATATAAACTAATTGCTAACTTTTTATACTAATTGTTAAATTCTCAATGTTTAAATTCCAGTACCTAAATTTTGTAAACCTAACCTTACAATCTGTATATCCATTGTATAGCTATTGAGTAAGACCTATCATAAGACTGCCTGAAAAGCCTAGGCATACCTAGGCATATTATTGGCCATCTTGTAATATCAACTTTAATGTATAACTATAAGTACCCCCCACCTTGTATTACATGAAATAAAGAATTTGAATTTGAATTTGAATTTGACTTGATAACAATGTGGAGACAGTAATACTGGGAGACTTCAACATCTGTTTTATACAGCAAAATAAAGGGCTATGTAAAAGGTATAAGCAAATTCTGGATTTAAAAGAGTTACACTCGACTAATTAATACACCAACCCAGATCACATAGTTCTCAGCCACCCTAAATTAGCCCCCGGTGGCCTAGTGGGTAAAAGCTCTCGCTTCACGCACGGAGGGGCCGGGTTCAATTCCCGGTAGGGCAGAAACATTTCGAAGTGTTTCCTTACACACACACACACACATATACATACAACAGGCCTAGTGTCTAATTGACATGTGCCTAGGACAAAATGGTAACTAACTACATACTTTGTAACCGCCCTGAGAACATTAGTCAGTCAGGCGTCATTACCACAGGCCTTAGTGATCATTTCATCATTTACCGTACTAGGAAAATCACTAGGGAACAGATAGGCCTATACAGGACAATAAAAATTAAGTCAACTAGAAACTACAGTAAAGAAACACGGGTAAATATTCTACACAATTGTGACTGGTCAGTGATAACAAGTTGCACAGACGTAAATGATTCTTGGGAAAAATTCAAAACAATGTTCACTGCCATCCTTGATAATATTGCACCAGTTAAAGAGGTTAGGATTAAACGAAGAACTGAACCCTGGATGACTACTGAAATATTAGATAATACGAAATTCAGAGACCAGTTGATAAAATGATTTAAGGCAAACAGACAGGATATTACAGCGCTAAATTAATTCCAAAGGATGAGGAACAGAGTGCAGAGGCTTATAAAAGGCGCAAAGGCAAGGCACTATTGCTCAAAAATCGAAGAGTACAAGAATAACCCTAGAAAGCTCTGGCAACAACTAAAACAGTTGGGATATAGCCATAAACCAGTAGATAGATCTAACATTGTACTAAATGTCGATAATGAGGTATGCCACAAAACAACTTAAGTGGCAAATTGTTTTAATTCATACTACACAACTGTCGCATCAACACTAATAAGTAAGCTACCAGCTGCATCAAATACCTTTAACACAGACTCTGATAAGTTTAAAACATGCTATACCAATAAAGGAGTAACTCCAAACAATTGTCAACTAGTAAGTGTATCTCATGACTTCGTGCAAAAAGAACTAAGCAGGTTAAACCCAACTAAGAGCACCGGCCCAGATAACATCCCATCTTAGTTCCTAAAAGATGGTGCTTTTGAACTGGCAATCCCATTGCTCACATAATTAATTAGTCCATCACCACCACCAGAGGATCTCACCTTCAAGGACCATAACACCGTAGCAATCGCATCTGCTAGAAAAATGACAGGATGGATAATGAGAACCTTCAAAACCAAGGATGCCAATCCCATGTTGACACTTTTCAGGTCGCTCGTTCTATCTAGGCTGGAATATTGCTGCACACTAACTGCACCTTTCAAGGCAGGTGAAATTGCTGACCTAGAAAATATGAAGATAACTTTCACGGCACACATAACTGTGATAAACCACCTCAACTACTGGGAACGCTTGAAGTTCCTAAACCTGTACTCCGTAGAACGCAGGCGGGAGAGATACATTATTATATACACGTGGAAAATTCTCGAGGGATTAGTACCAAACTTGCACACGAGAGTCACTCCCTACGAAAGCAAAAGACTCGGCAGACGATGTAACATCCCCCCAAATTCAAATTCAAATTCAAATTCTTTATTTCAAGTAATATACAAGGTGGGGTGTACTTATAATTATACATTTTATAAAGTAGATATTACAAGATGGCCAATAATATGCCTAGGTATGCCTAGGCTTTTCAGGCAGTCTTATGATAGGTCTTACTTAATAGCGACACAATGATTATACAGATAGATATACGATACGAGATACGATACAGATACAGATACAGAAATTCTGCTTGTTGACTCTGCCCAGTGCGGTCACAGCAGCTCTGACTTTCGGTTTTCAGTCTCCCTACGATCCCCGTTGGGAAGGGGATCCTTTACCTGCTCCACCATGGCTCACCGAGTGAAGATCAAGGCTAAGGACTCTTCAACCACTGATGCTTCCAAGGTGGCCCCTGCTACTACCCTTAAAAGCAGTTTGCAGTTGAAATTCTCAGGAATTACCACTCTTCATGAAGCCTTCCTTGTCACATTCATCAATGATGAGGAAGCAGAAAAAGTCCTCTCATCACCTGCTATCTAGACCCTTGATGATCAAGGCTTTGTTCTCTCAACATCACCATTCATGAGAGCAAAACGATCGGTGTTTATGAAGCGACTTGACAAACTCATCACCTCCATGACTACCGACGACATCAAGCAATCAATTGAAGATCTCAACGATTGGGCTGAATTAGAAGCTGTAATCAAGATCCCCAATGCTTCATCAATGCTGAAAATCACGTTTATCGACGTGAACATGGCTGCCAGAGCTCTCTCTGATGGTCTATCTGTCTCATACTACTACATCAACCCTGGTCAGCTTGAACCTGAACGTTTCAAGCAAATTTCACCTTGCTGGACATGCTTTTTCTACAGTCATTCTACCAACGATTGTCACGTCAAGAACAAGAAAATATGTTCCACCTGTGGCTCTGAAGGTCACGACTTTCGTTCCTGCACCTCCACTACTGCTGCTACCTGCACCTCCACTACTGCTGCTACCTGCACCTCCACTACTGCTGCTACCTGCACCTCCACTACTGCTGCTACCTGCACCTCCACTACTGCTGCTACCTGCACCTCCACTACTGCTCCTACCTGCACCTCCACTACTGCTGCTACCTGCACCTCCACTACTGCTGCTACCTGCACCTCCACTACTGCTGCTACCTGCACCTCCACTACTGCTGCTACCTGCACCTCCACTACTGCTGCTACCTGCACCTCCACTACTGCTGCTACCTGCACCTCCACTACTGCTGCTACCTGCACCTCCACTACTGCTCCTACCTGCACCTCCACTACTGCTCCTACCTGCACCTCCACTACTGCTGCTACCTGCTCATCTGTGCTACCTCCACTACTGCTGCTACCTGCACCTCCACTACTGCTGCTACCTGCACCTCCACTACTGCTCCTACCTGCACCTCCACTACTGCTCCTACCTGCATCAACTGTAAAAGTGACCATCATACTCTGGCAGCCAAATGTCCTGTTCGAAAGGAGATCCTTTCCAAGAAATTAAAGGAAGACCTTAAGAAAACACCAGGCAACGCTCCAACTTATGCTGCAATAACCAAACTCCAGTCAACAACCACCAAGTTCTTGCAAGCCACTCAGCAGCCACCACCACCACCACCACCACCACCACCACCACCACCTACCGCTCCTCTGCCTGAGGACATCTCCACGAAAATTTACTACTGTATAATGTTTGCTCACATGTTCAATGCAGCTAAACCAGGATCCTTCAACTCATCGATGAACGAACTTCTTGCTCTCAACAATATGCCAGCATTCAACTTTCCAGCAAGTCCTCCTTCAGCTGATATCTTAAAAATTATTCAAAAAATGGTCAGCTTATCTACACCAGAAGAATTGGATGAATTTCTGCCTAACGATGACACTTCCTCGGCACCAGTCTCCACCAATGAGAGTCCACCTCCACCTCACACCACCACCTCTACCAAGAACCAATCAGCTGCCTCCCTGCCAGCCGAGATACAGCCACTCCCCACCAATAAGACACCATCATCTGGTACTGCCACAAACCAATCACCGACCACCTCTACTATGCACCCAACTCCACCACCAGGACCTGTAACTCGTTCTGCCTCGGCCCAAGCATACAATCCATCCACTTCTGCTCCTAACACATCTACTGCAACTGTTCCAGACGTTAATGAACAGGTGCAATACTACCCTGGTATTACCTTGATCACCACCAATCAATACCCAGACAAAATGTTTGCCACGGCACTTCTCCAGCGTCTTCAAGAAGGAACTGTCAAGTATTACCCTCGACCCTGGCTACACCTGCACCTTACCAAACTTACTACACATGCTCAAATCAGCAAGCAAACTCCCTTTTGAACTTTACTGCATCACTAGAAAGAGCTTCAAGTCTCTTGTGAATGGCTCTACTACTACTCAGGCACAAGTCCTCACTACTTCTCCCAACTCCAAGCTCCAGTAATCATCACATCACTGTGCAGTGTGACTGCCTTCTCGACCTCTCCTGCCTGCTCTGCCGCCCTGCCGCCCTGCCTGCTCTGCCGCCCTGCCGCCCTGCCTGCTCTGCCGCCCTGCCGTCTTCCTCGCTCCAGTGAGCCAGTACTACCGTCCACCACCTCTCTGCGTCATCGCTTGCAGTACGTCAGTACCACCTGCTCCACAGTGGTTGGGCCACTGATCTTTCATTTCCTCCTCGCCTCCACCATCCCGTCCTTTTCCAGTTTATTTCCATCCTTTCCTTTCCTTCTTCCTTCCCCATCTCGTCGATTCTCGGCCATATCGATTCGATTCGATTATACAGATAGTAAGGTAGGGTAATTGTAGTGATTAACTAGGTTTGCAAAATTTAGGTACTGGAATTTAAACATTTAAGAATTTAACAATTAGTTTAAGAAGTTAGCAATTAGTTTATATATTAATGATAAAGGTGATGTATTGGCATAATATAGTTCCTATATTGGAGTGTCTTAGGCAAACTTATGACTAGCTTAAGTATTATGAAGCAATAGTTGTATTAGAATTTTGGTTAGTACTGTGCAAATTAAGAGGAATCACAGATATCAATAAGTGTATTTTGATGTGGATATGTGCAAGATAAAGTAGTTTTCATGTGGTTATCTACCGGTTGGGTGCGTAAGTGAGATTAGATGTTTTTTAATGGTGCTTTTGAAAATGGAGGTTGTGTCTGCAGTTCTAGAGTTTTCAGGCAGGGAGTTCCAGATTTTAGGCCCTTTTATGCGCATTGAATTTTTGTATAGATTTAGTCAGACATGGGGAATGTCAAAGAGATGTTTATGTCTGGTATTATGTCTATGGGTCCTGTCACAACTGTCAAGAAAGTGTTTTAGCTCAGGGTTAAAGTTGGAATTAATGGTTCTATAAATGTAGATAGCAGAGTAGTAAGTATGGATGTTCTGAACAGTGAGTAGGTTTAGGTCTTTGAAGAGTGAGGGTGTGTGTTGCCTAGCGTTGGATTGCGTGATAATTCTTACTGCGGCTTTTTGTTGGGTTATTATTAGCTTTAGGTGGGTAATTGGTGTTGATCCCCATGCACAAATGGCATATGTGAGGTAGGGATAGATGAGTGAGTAGTATAGTGTGAGTAGGGCTGATTGTGGTACATAATACCGTATCTTAGAGAGGATCCCCACACTTTTGGACACTTTGTTATGTGTTGGATTTGAGTGCTGAATTTCAGGCTGCTGTCAAGGTGAAGGCCCAGGAACCTGCCCTCGTTATGTTTAGCAATAGGTGTAGTGTTGATCTTAATGTTTAATTGTGGATCATCTGATCTGTTGCCAAACATAATATACAAGGTCTTATCAGTGTTGAGTGTAAGTTTATTGGCTGTCATCCATGTTGATATTTTTATTAATTCGTCATTAACAATGGTATTAAGCGTGGCAATGTTTGTGTGGGAGATGACATAAGTTGTGTCGTCTGCAAAGAGTATTGGTTTCAGGTGTTGTGATACATTGGGAAGATCATTGATGTATAAGAGGAAGATGACCAGCCAGAAACATTTCATCAACAATAGAAAAACACACTTCTCATACCAACAAAAACCCAAACCAACTAGGCTTACTGGCAAGGGGCAACCCAAAACGGCCATATATGGACCCAAAATCCTGGGCCCCCCTTAAAAAGGGATAACAAAAACAGCACCACAGGCCACTAAACCTTCCCCTTTTAAAAAACTTGTAAACCCCCAAAATTCACCCCAAAATTTTATTTCCCCTCCCTGACCAAAGGGTTCAATAAATAACTTCCGGAAACTGAACAAGGCTGGGGTATAAAAAATTTAAATACCCAAAAAAATTTTTAATAAATTCATAACTATACAACAAACATTGTCCCATAAAAAAGAAAAAAATTACTAAACCAAAGGCTAATAAAAACTTCTAAAATCCATTAACAAAAAACATCAATATGACAAATAGGCAGGTTCCCAAAAAAACACTATTCACGCCCCAAAAAAAAAAACCCCCAAAAAAACACCCCGCAGGTTCCCGAAACAAAGGGGGGTAATTAAAAAAACCTGGAAATTTCAAAGGGAAAAAAAAAAAGGGAATTCAATAAAAGCCCCCCCAAAATTGTCGTAAAAAATAAATGTTTTTCCCCAAAAATTTCCAAAAAAAGAACCCCGCGGGGAAAAACCCAGGGGAATTTTCTTTTTTTTTAAAAAAGAATTCCAGAAATAAGTCCTTAAAAAAAATTGGGTTTTCAAAATTTTTTTTAAAAAAGGGTATGCCTTTTTTATTTCATTTTTTAAAAATTTTGACAATTTTTTCCCCCCCAAAAAAAAAAGGGGTTCCCAAAGGTGGGTTTCCCAAAAATTTTGGCCCCCATTTAGTTCTTTCCCCGAAATGTAAAGAGAATATGATAAAAAAAAGAAACCCCTTTTAATTTTGGGTTAAAAAAACCAAAAGAAAATTGTGACCTCTTTTTAAAGTGAAAAGGGGTTTTCCCCAAAACCAATTTTCCGTAAACCGTCTACAAAATTGAGGATTGATCTTAAAAGACTATTACCTATATAGGTCAGTATGTACTTAAGCTGAATCTCCGAAACAGAACCTACCAGGGGAAAGGGTCCCTCTCTCCCATTTAAGTGTCTTCCAATTAACACGGAGAACCATATTTTAAAAATTTCCACAAATGCCATTAATCCTTGTAACAAGTTAATTTAAAATAAAGCAAATCATCAACACGTAAGGCCACATAAGGGGGGGCACAAATTCCAACGTACATTAAGATAAACACCTTGCGTAAGCAGGTTCCTTGACAGCACCTAAGTTAGGCACCCTAAGTGCACTGGGCCCTAAATGCTAGTTATCAGGCCCTTTTAAAGCTTCACACTTCCCCCCTTACCTGAATTTGCACGTATAAAAAACTTACCATAAAAAACAATTGTGGAGTAAGATCCGTACGTGTCAAAAGCCCTTAGCAATAAAAACCTAGGGTTCCTTATCACTGTAAACATCCATCATTTACTATTGCATTTTAGGCCTTTTCCAACCAAATGAGAAAACCCTTTTTGTGTTTAAACAGATATTGGCAACAAATTTAAAATTTTGGATCATGTAACGCATAGCCAATTATCGCAAAAATCACACTGAAAATTTGGGAACCTCGTGTTTTAGAATGTGAAACCCCCATTTCAAGAGTTAAAAAAAAATAGGATATAAAACATGACGCCGGTAGGTAACAGAAAACCTTTTTTTTTAAAATTTTCAAAAAAATTTTTTTGAATTTGATTTTTTTAAAAAAAAAAATTCTTCCAAAATTTTTTCCCATTTTCTAAAATTCAAATTTGAAACTTTT
>WNWK01023472.1:0-31055 GCA_009830355.1 Cherax destructor
GGGCGGCCGGATATCTGCCACAAAGCATACCGCATTCGGCTACCACCCCCGGAATCCGAAAGGTGGCCTCCAGAGATACACCCGTCGCCCGAAAGATACCCAAGGCCACCCCCCGGGAGACCGGAGAGGGATCGGGACATCCCCAGGCGATCCAGATTCCACGGCAAACTACACCACCGCCAAGGACCTCAACGGAATGGGATGGACCACGATTCCCTTCCCCCTACCTAGGAACTAGAATGCCTGTGGAGGGAAGCTCCCAGGGTAAAAATGGGAAGGAAATAAGGGAGGGATGAGGAGGAAGAGGAGGAAAGGGAAAAAAGGGAGGATGGGGAAAATGGGAAAAGGGAGGGGGGATTGGGGGGTAATTAGGTTCGGTCTCAGGAAGAAGACCAAGAGGTCCAATTCCTCAGACCGATAGCCTCTTTACCTCGACAAGGAGCCACCCTTAAAGAGGCTTCCATTTGTAGATTTCTTGTTTTTTTCACTATTTTCTTTTTTTACGTAACTTATGTGGCCTGTGAGACCAAGGTAAGGTGCAATGTATATATATACATTCGTTGTATGCAACACAATAATAGCATAAACATTAGTATCTTTATATTGTTTACAAAACTTGTTTACACAAACCAACAATACAAAAAAATATTACTATTGTTCTATAATATATATACAAATGTACAGTCACTGGACATGTTCATAGACGTTCTGCAGCTTGTGGAACTCTTTGAAACATGGTTCCATGCACAGTGGTGTTTTATATTCCTCACACATAAAACGAGTGTGTCTGCATTTTTGTGGGTGTTTTTTTGTATATGCACAAACAAAACATCTCTTCTGAGCAGTTTTCTTCAAAGTAGTAGCAGGCAGTTGTGTTAGGTAGTTATACTAGGTTGATGGTCGTCTGGGTCGTCATTCCTTCCTTCCTTCCTTCCTTCCTACATTCCTTCCTTCCTACATACCTACCTTCCTTCCTACCTACCTACCTTTCTTCCTTACTACCTTTCATCTCGTCCTTCCTTTCTTCCTTCTGGTTTCTATATGTACACACAGTCACTGGACACGTGCCTAGAACTGCTATAAGCTTCTGGAAGCTGGTTGTTGTGTCTGGGTCATCATTCTGACCTTCCTTCCTTCCTACATTCCTTCCTTCCTTTCATCTCGTCCTTCCTTTCTTCCTTCCTTCTGGTTTCTATATATACGCATATATAATCACTGGACACTTCATAGAATTGCTATTAGCTTCTGGAAGCTGGTTGTTGTTTCTGGGTCGTCATTCCTTCCTTCCTTTATTCCTTCCTTCCTGCCTTCCTTCCTTCCTTCCTACCTTCCTTCCAACCTTCCTTCCTACATTCCTTCCTTCCTACATTCCTACCATCCTTCCTTTCTTTCATCTCCTTCCTTCCTTCCTTCTGGTTTCTATATATACACATATATAGTCACTGGACACTTCACAGAACTGACATTTAGCTTCTGGAAGCTGGTTGTTGTGAGTGTGTGGACTTGTAAATATGCTGAGTCAGGGTGCGGCTGCTGTCAAAATGACATATTATACCACCACTCACCACCCTCTGCCTGTCAACACCCATGGGGTCCCAAGCTCTTCTTCCTCACAGTCCTTCCTACCTGCTTACGTACCTACTTATGTACCTACTTACTTACCTACTTGCTTACCTACTTACGTACCTACTTTCTTACTTGCCTACCTACATACCTACTTGCTTAGCTACTTACTTGCCTACCTACTTACTTACCTACCAACCTATTGCTATTGTTCTATAATATATATATACACATATAATGACTGGACACTTTCCATCAACTTCCCTTAGCGCTTGAAGTTGTGTGTGGACATATAAATTTGCTGAGTCAGGGTAAGCCAGCTGTCAAAATGACATATTATACCATCACTCACCACCCTCACTGCTGTCAACCTGTCAACACAAAAGGGGACCCATGTCTTCCCCACAACCTCCTTTCTAGCTTTCTTTCTTCCTTTCTTACTTATTTCCTTCCTTCCTTCCTCTCATCTCTTCCTTCCTGCCTTCCTTTCTTCCTTCCTTTTTTTCGTCCTTCCTTTCTTACTTCTTTTGTTCCTTCCTTCCTCTCATCTCTCCTTCCTTTCTTTCTTCTTTTGTTCCTTCCTTCCTCTCATCTCTCCTTCCTTTCTTTCTTCTTTCCTTCCTTTTCCTCCTTCCTTCTTTCCTTCGTTTCATCTCTTCTTTCCTTCCTTCCTTCCTCTCATCTCTTCCTTCCTTACTTTCCTTTTTCCTTCCTTCCTTCTGGTATCCCTGGGCATTGCTTTCAGTCACAAACTCCTCAAAACCATGAAATTCATCTTCAGAGACACTTCTATCTGTGTTAGAGCTATCACTGAGGAAGAGAAGAGTCCCAGATGCACCAAGGAGGCATGCTGAACAAGGATTACTGAAATGGCGTTCCCACAATGCACCACTGGCTGCCCGATTTTTTTTATACTGAGCACACTGACCACACAGACCCATTCTCTCACATGTAGGCCTACCAGCTTTCTCCTGTTTGATTTGAGGCCCCTAGAATTTAGGCATATAGATACGTCCGAAACAGTGGCTCGTAAGACGTATATATACGACCGAAACAGTCATATGTCTAAATCTGATTTATGCCACATTTTGATCCAAGGAACTGAACTAATCTTCCCCTTCCTTGTACTAAACCTGAATGCTACTCACTCCCCAGGCACTACATGACCATTAAGGATTTAACCCTTTCCCATGATTACAAAATAAATTAACAAAAATGGGGAGAAAATTAATGTTACGTGTATGACATTAATTACAAGTATACAGTGCACCCCCGCGAATTTGCGGCTTCAGTAATTCGCAGTTTTTACTTTAGAACCTAACTAATAATTATTCGCGGAAATCCCTGCAAATTCGTGGAATTTTGTTTGGCTTTTTTCATGGCAATACATATATAATTTTTAATGTGTTTTAATGCTAAATATTAAGAAAAATATACTGTAATTTAATCATTTTTTAACAAATATTAACGTAAATTCAGCAAAATTTCCATATAAAATATAATACAGTGGACCCTCGCTATTCGAACACTCCAAAACTCACCCTCATTCCAGAATGATGTTCAAGTGCTGTTACCAAACGGATTTATTCCCATAAGGAATGATGTAATTAGATTAGTCCATTTCAGACCCCAAAAATACACTTATAAAAGTGCTTACAATAATAAACTTACATAAAAGGGTGAGTTTTGGAGTGTTCGAATAGCGAGGGTCCACTGTACTGTATAAAATTTTTAGTGCTGTAGAGAGAACACAAAGCGACCATAGTTGAAAACACAGCTTCGGATGGTGAAATGCCCCTGTACTCAGAGGCGTAAGATTTGAAAGTAGCCAATCCAAGAGCGTTATTCATTTCTCCTTGCTGCTGGCCTGTGATGTATATCCAGAAGATGAGGCAAAGCATTCACGCATCATAACTGTTTACCACGTGTAGCTATCTTGAGTGTTTGTCCGACTGTTCTCGCATTTTTCGTTTTGTGCTTGTTTAAGCCCTAAGATGCCGCCCAAATGCTCCTCGCCTTCTAAGGCTTCTGGCAATGAACCTAAGCGCCAGAGGAAGTTTAAGACACAACAGAGGAGGATTGAACTTCTGGATTTGCTCCGGGAAAAGAAAAGTTATGCTGCAGTAGCATGCCATTATAGCTTAAACGAAAGCTTTGCTTTGCTGTGCAGTCATTATCTTCATTACCTTCATCTTACTGCACAGCTAATTTAACATCATCTTCAATCGGTATCACTCATTATTGGTGAGTACCCATTCATTTAACTTTACCTTTACTGAATTAAATTATTACCGTATATTTACCATACATATACCAAAGAAAATGGGGTTGCATGAATTACAGTACATAGGGGGGTAACATCGGCATTTTTTTATTTTAAGGGTGATGTATGAAGCTGAAATTTGAAATTAAATTAAAGTGTTTTGGGGGCATATTTATGGCTTAAACTATAAAAATAGGCATTTATAGGCATTTTTTTTAACCGCGTCCAAAATTCGTGGTTTTTCCAAATTCGCGGGTGGTCTTGGAATGTAGCCCCAACGAATTTGGGGGGACTACTGTACTTACCTACGACGATGAGCTTGACCTCAGCCACCTGTTCAGGAACAGTTCCAACATGGCACTGAAAGAAGCCAGAGTCTTCTGGCTGTACATGAGTAAAGTGGAGGCTGTGGTCACTAAAGCCAGTCTCATGCAAGGGACTCAACCTCTCATCACTGGTATATCTGAAAACAAGTACGTACAGTGGAACCTCAGTATTCATACATCCCTATATTCGTAAAAGATATTTGCCTAACTTTTTTGAGAAAAATTTCACTCAGTATTCAAACATTGCCCTGATATTCGACCCAAACAAAACAGTCCTTCTGGACGAAGTCCGATGAAAACAAAGCATCACACGCTCAGTCTCTCATCAGCTTTCATTTGTTAAGCATCATTCATACAAGCTCCAGGAAACTTTTTGGTATTTCATAGTTATTCTCTGGTGTTTTTTAAATATTTTCATTGAAAATAAGTAATCATGGCCCCACAATAGTATATTTTTTCTGAGAATACAGTGGTACCTCGAGTTACGATATTTTTTCGTTCGAGAATGCTGTTCAAGTGCCATTACCAAACGAATTTATCCCCATAAGGAATAATGTAAAATAGACTAGTCCTTTTACACCCCCAAAAATATACTTACAAAAGCATTTAAAAAAATAAACTTACATAAAAGGGCGATTTTGGGGACCATTGTAACTCGAGGTACCACTGTACGTCTTTTTCCGGGTAGACAGTAACTGTGTCGGAAGTGACAATGAGGATTTGCTCTGGCACTTTTCCCTCTGGTTGTGGTTGGGGGACAGGTCACTGTAGAGCAGCAGATACAGGTGTGGCATTATACTTTTGTACTATCTACTCTATAACAGAGGGTGAATTCTGCATAGAGGAGTCATTTCCCAGTCTTTATTTGGCCTATGTTGAAAGCATTGAGCACTGCAATATCTAAAAGGTGGAAAAATACTTTCATGTACCACTTGCAACTCCTATGCACACTTATCAACTAGTTGCATATTGTTTGTACAGTCGACAACAGCTGCTGGTTTTACAATGTGCTCATTGGTGCCCTGTTCACCTTGTCTTTTTGTACTATCTTGTTTCTGTGGATGGTTGACAACATCACATCCCATTTGTCACAACACATCAGTGCCATGGTGTCGTTGGCCTAAAACGCTTGCACTGCACCATTAACACTGCCACCAGTGAACCTTGGCATATGTTTTCTGTTTCTTCTCACTGTTCCACATATAGTATCGGTATTGTTCACATGGAGGTAATAAGTGAGCATAGGACTTGTATACCAGATGTCTGTGAATAATGTATGACACCATACCTTTGCCAAGGTATGGTGCCACCATCTTGCAAACAACATCAATGAAAATACCCAACCTCTGCCTGGTATCAAGTGTGTTTATCACAGTGTAGACAATGACATCCAACACTACGCCAGTCTCGCAATAACACAGTTTTATACCAAAGCGATTACGTTTGCTCGGTATATATTGTTTGAACAACAATTGTCCCTCGAACAGAATCAAGGACTCATCAAGAACAACGTTCTTGAAGGAATAAAAGCATGCACTGAATTTTTGCTTCAGATACAGTGGATCCTTGGTTTTCGTCGATAATTCTTTCCAGAATGCTGTTCGAGTGCCGTTACCGAACGAATTTGTTCCCATAAGGACAAATGTAAATTAGATTAGTCCGTTCAGACCCCCAAAAATACACTTACAAAAATATACTTACATAACTGTTCGAGTTGGGAGCTGTACGAAAACTGAGGGTCCACTGTATAATCTTTCATGGTACGTGTTTATGTTTTGGTATGGGTCATCCTAGGAAAGGATGGAGGGAAGGGGTAAAGGAGGTTTTGTGTGCAAGGGGCTTGGGCATACAGCAGGCATGTGTGAGCATATTAGATAGGAGTGAATGGAGACGAATGGTTTTTGGGACTTGATGAGCTGTTGGAGTGTGAGCAAAGTAACAAAGGAATTCAGGAAAACCAGTTAGCCAGACTTGAGTCCTGGAGGTAAGAAATGCAGTGCCTTCACTCTGGAGTGGAGGGGATATTGCATTCTGGAGGGGCATCTGAGCTATAATGTTAGCGCGCCTCTGGTAAGACGGTGACGGAGTGAGTGGTTAAAATTTGTCTTCCTTTTCAAGTCACCTTACCTCAGTGGAAGATGGCTGGTGTTAATAAATGACCATGGTTAAGCATTCCTTAATTTACTGGTACTATATTTCTGTGGGTAAGCACCCACTGGCATACTAAAACTACATTTTCACTATTGTAACCCTTGAACTGTGTTCAACAAACTATACGCAGGAGACCAGGATGTGTTCGATGTAGTGGTATGCACAATTTTTTTAGGCCTTACATCTGTCACACATCATTTTAGGCCTCAGTTGTTTGGGTTGACAAGCACCTTGTTCGTCCTTGGAAAAAAATCTTGGCTGTGTAGGTGGGCGTGTGGCATTTTGGGTAACATCATTCAGTAAACAAAGGCTCACAATGGTTGGCCAACACATGAACCTTTCTTGCCATGAAATACCGCAAATACTGTAGGATACAGGCACCTCTGACAAAGAGGAGTGATAATGGAGGATGCTTTCTGCTTTTTGATGGGAACAGCAGCAGTAGCAAGACCAGGAATGAAATAAGAGCCAGTTCAACACAAGATACAGCAGTGCTGTCCATCACAGGCCTTGTTACACAACAAAGGAAATGAAGAAAACTCCTTACTCTGGAAATTGATAGCAACTGAAATACTGTGACTACATCAGCCATAACACCACCAGCCCTGACAACAATGCCAATCATGACAACAATGATCATGCCAGCATCAGTTGCCCTACCAACACCAGCAAATATCATACAGCCACCAACTAACAGGGTGTGGAACTGGCAGGAAAGTACCTCAAATGTGCCAATTTGGTTATAACAAGAATGAAATTTAGTCAGATTGTCTAATAATGAATGATTTTACTGAACTTTACTACAGTGAACCCCCGGATTATGTGATTAATCCGTTCCAGAGAGCTTAACTTAAACCGAAAATAATGTAATCCGAATCTATTTTCCCCATAAGAAATAATGGAAATTCAATTAATCTGTTCCAGACACCCAAAAGTATTAAAATAAATATTGTTTACACACTAACTTACACAGTACATGTACAGTGTAGTAAATGAACACTTACCTTTATTGAAGAGTTGCTGATGTGTGGAAGATGGAAGGAGGGGGGAGGAAGTAGTAGTATGCTAGTGTTTGTAAGGGGAATCCCCTTCCATTAACACTGCAGGTACCAAGTTCTTTTCTGGGGTTACTGGTCTTTTTCTTTTAATGCCACTAGGACCAGCTTGAGAGTCACTGGAACCCTCTCTCTCAAAAAATCTGTCCAGGGAGCTCTGTGTCTGGCATTTCTTTAAAACATCCCTGAAATGGGACACCACATTGTCATTGTACATGTTGCCAGCACGGCCTGCAACAGCTTTGTTAGGGTGAAAATCATCCATAAAGCCTTGCACATCAATCCATTTGGCACAGATCTCCCTAATCCTTGAAGAAGGCACCGTCTTCCATCTCTGTTCCTCTTCCTCTGGACCATTTTCCTGAACTGTGGTCTGTTGTTGCTGTTGCAGATGAAGGTCTTACAGATCTTCAGTGGTTATCTCTTCATTGTCCTCCTCCACCAACTCTTCCACATCCTCGGTACTAACATCCAACCCCATGGACTTTCCCAGTGCCACAATTGCTTCTACAACAGGCTCAGGCTCACGGTCCTGAGGCTCATCCCCAAAACCTTCAAAATCCCTCTCTGGGACACAGTCTGGCCACAATTTTCTCCAGGCAGAGTTCAAAGTCCTGGTAGTCACTCCCTCCCAAGCCTTACCTATAAGGTTTACGCAATGCAGGATAGTGAAATGATCTTTCCAAGTCTTTTAGGGTCAAATAAGTGTCTGAGGTCACCTCAAAGTACTTTTGAAACATTGCTTTGGTGTAGAGTTTTTTAAAGTTTGAAATGACCTGCTGGTTCATGGGCTGGAGGAGAGGAGTGATAATAGGGGGCAAGAACTTCACTGTGATGAACTTAAACTCCTCCACAATTTGCTCTTCCAAGTTTGGAGGATGACCAGGAGCATTGTCCATTATCAGGAGGCACTTGAGGCCCAAATTATTTTCCTCGAGATATTTCTTCACACTGGGGCCAAACACTTCATGGAACGAATCAAAGAAAATTTCCTAGTGACCCATTCCTTACTGTTAGACTTCCACATCACACACAAATTAGCCTTGGCGACACTGCATTTCTAAACGCTTGGGGATTTTCAAAGTGATACACCAGTAAAGGCTTCACTTTAAAATCCCCACTAGCATTACTACACAACATAAGAGTTAGCCTGTCTTTCATAGGCTTGTGTAATGGCAGTGCCTTTTCCTCCTGTGTAATGAAGGTCCTGTTTGGCATTTTCTTCCAAAACAGGCATGTTTCGTCAAATTAAACATTTGTTGGGGTTTAAATCCTTCAGCCTTTACATAGCTTTAAAATTTCCCTCCACATATTTTTCAGCAGCACTTTTGTCAGAAATGGCTGCCTCACCATTTATCACACTTGTATGCCACAAAACTTCTTAAATCTGTCAAACCAGCCTTTGCTGGCTTTAATCCGCTCACTTCAGCACTCGTTGAGATCACCGTGCAACTGCCTTGCTTGTTCAGATATTTGCCTGCATAACTATCTCCTGCTAATTGTTTCTCATTGATCCCACCAACAACAAATTTTCCAAATCTTCAAGCCCGATCTCTGTTTTGTGATCATATTTGCACCTTTCACAACAACAGCATTCTTGATTTGATTTGCCTTGACAATGGTACCGATGGTTGAATAGGGTTTGCCATAAAAGGCCTGCCAGCTCAACCGCACTCCACTTTCATATTTTGCAATGATCTCCTTTCAGTTCTACCATTTTTTCTCATTTTCCCTTCCACAGGGCTGGCACTAGGAGCTTTTGGACCCATGGTGGCTTATTTAGCAGTTGCAGGCACAAAAAACAGGGGGGGAAAAACAAAATGTATGGTATGAATGCGTGGGGGGGCTTCTCACTGGTAAACAGTGGCACACTAACTCTGGATGGAGCGTTTCCCTCTGAGGGCACGTGTCGTGTCCAAGGCAAAAGCTTTTCCGGCGGATCATCATTTACCGAACCATTATTTTACGGAAAAATGTACGTTTCGAATTTATCGTTATCCGACCCCCAACGTAATCAGGGTCCCATTTTTCCCATACAGGACCCTCATAAGGGCCGAGTTCAGTTCCTATGAATAGGTCGGTAAGCGAATTGGTAACCGATATTTCAGGCATACTGAATTGGTAGTGATTTCCCAAACCCATCTTTAGACATTTTTTTTAATGTAACCTTAGCACCATTTATAACATTTTAGTATACAAAAAAATAGAACTAGCTAAAAAACAATAAAGTAAAATACACATACATTACAGGGACCTCGGTTAAGGGAATTAATCCGGTCAAGAATTTAATCTGAATCTTTCGTAATCTGAAACCTTATTTCCCATAAGAAATAATGAAAATACAATTAATTCGTTCCACAAAAAATAATCACTCAAAAAAAAAAAAAAAAAAAATAACATTTACTTACCTTTATTGAAGAGTTGTGGCATCTGGAAGGTAGAGTTGCTGACGGGGGCAGGGTGTTAATGGTTGGAAGGAAATCCCCCCCCAAAAAAAGGACCAGGTAACAAGTCCCTCTCTGGGGTTACTTCCATTCTTGGTCTTTAATGCCACTAGGACCAGCTTGAGTCACTAGCCCCCTGCCTGGTGAAGTAACTGTCCACAGTCCTCTGTTTCGGGCGACTCTTCAACATTTTTCTGGTAAACATGGCTCTGTCACTAAAGTGGTTGCACAAAAGGCTCATTTCAGCTTGCTCAGGGTGGTATCTTTCAACAAATGTCTGCAACTCATTCCACTTTGTACACATCTCCTTAAGCACTAAAAAGGGCACCTCCCTTATCTCTCTCTCTCTCCTCCTGTGAAGCAATAACTTCAGCTCTGGTCTGATGCTGTTCCAGTTCCAGCTCTTCAGTTATTAGCTCTACCCTGTGCTTTTCTTGTACATCCGGGAAGCTCACTCACATGTACCCACTCTCATATTTTCTAAAATTTTTTTCTTCAGTTCGATGGTGTTCCCCCCCTCTCTTTACCACAGGGTGCCACTAAGGCTTTTTGGACCCATGGTGACTTACAAAATAGACCCTCATTTAGCACGGTGACTTTATGTTGCGCGTTTTGGAGTAATTTGCGATTGAAAAGGGTACATTTTTATCTAACACGACGTAAACCTTATATTACGCGATTCACTGGAAGGGAAAAATTTTGACGCGCGGTCGCCTGCAGCGGTGGGCTAAACCATTGAGTCAGTGGGGGGGTCCCAGTGCTATCCCCAGCCACCCTCACCCACCCACGCATCCCCCCCACCGTTCAGTTTTTCGTACACGTGCAGGACAACAATAATCGGGAAGATGCTGTGTTTATTTACATACATTTTCTCATTTTCACTGCATTTTGATAAATCTGCCAAGCAATCATGGCACCCAGTAAGCATACAAGTGTTCCACCCAAATGATAAGAAAAGGTTTAAGCGTTCAAGTCATAGGAATTACCAAGAAAATCGGATATTAGATAAAAACTTAAGAGTGGCTCACGTGTGGTGGATATAGTGAGGGCCCCATGGCGTTAATGAAGCGTCAGTTTTTCAATTAGGAAGAATGAGGCGAATATACGAGCTTGTGTAATGAATAACCCAAAATGTGACCTCATGAAAAGAATGACAGTAGGTCCCAACAAGTAAATAAAACAGAAAACTTGTTGCCGGTGGATCGAACGAAAACAAAAAAAAGGTGCACCACAATTTCATCTTAATTAGGGGAAAGGCATTCAGTTGTTTAAAGCAGTGTGTGACAAAGGGAAAAGGGAAAGGGCCCGAAAATGAGTGTGTTTAGCGCCCGGCTGGTTTTTTTTAAAATTATGCATAATAAGTTATAATATTAAGTTTCTGGTGAAAGTGCTTCAGCTGATCATACAGCAGCAAATATTTCCTGAATTTCAGAACTTATTTCTGATGGTGGCTATAAGCCACAGCAAGTGTTTAATGCTGGGACAGGTGTTTTCTGGAGAAATGCCCACGAACATATCAGTCAGCAAAGAAAAAATGCACCAGGCTTCAAGGCAGCAAAGGATCGCTTCACCTTGCTCCTTTGCGGTTAACGGGGATTTCAAGTGTAACCCCTGGTTTTTACCGCTCTAAGACTCCTCGTCCTTTGAGAGGTGTGGATAAAACACCTTACCAGTAATTTGGAAGTCAAACCAGTCAGCATGGATGACAGAGGAAATATTTATTGACTGGTTTAAGCATCACTTTATTCCTGAAGTCAAGTTTTTCCTGACAGCAAGAACCTTGCATTAAAAGGTCTCTTCATTCTTGATAATTCCGTACTCATCCACAAGCTTTGCTGGAGGGCCCCCACATATAAAAGTTTTTTTTTTTAACCTCCAATCCCAAAAATTTGATACCCCACTGGATGGGGAGTTATTCAGACATTAAATTTTAACACAAAAAAAAGTTATAAAAAACTGGTTGCATCAATGGACTCTGACCCCAAACCTGGCAGTACCAAGCTTCTGGAGAAAATTTAACATTGCAGATGCCATCAGCTATGCTAGAAGTGCATGGAATGAAGTGCAATCAACATTAAATGCGGGCGGGGGAAAGTTATGGCCTTCTGTAGTTAATTGTTTCACTGGTTTTCCCTTGCTTGAGAGTCAGGTTCGGGAAATTGTTCAGCTGGAAAGGAGATTACCAGGTGAGGGTTTTTGAAGATATGAATGAAGATGATGTGAATGAACTCTTAGAAGATAATGATAAAGACATGAGTCCAGAGGAAATGTTGGCAGAGTTTGATGCACAGATAAAAAGGGGGGGGAGATAACAAAAAGAAGATGAAGAAGAACCTGAAGAAAAACATTTAAAACTTTTTGTAGCAGTTACGTGAGCAGTTCCATTTGCTGCAAAACCCTTGAATCTTTTCATTGAAGGGGACCAACAAAGCTAAACAGGGCTTTAGCGGGGTCTGGACCACTGATGATGCCTTCCCGGTCGGCTGTAAAATTGAAATCCCAGAAAAAAAGAGCCCAGAGATCCATTACAGAATTTATGCAAAAATACAACCATCGACTTCAGCACCAGGACCTCTACCACCCACTTCTCGACAACCAACAACCATCCACCTCCCGCCCGGAAAGGACACACCATCCATACCCCTCTTCACTACAACCCCAAAAAACAATCATTACCCACAATTTAAGGTAAAATACTATTATTTCTTCAATTTTTCAAGATCTGTTGGTCTAAAAAAACTTGTTTGGCTTTTGGGGACTCCAGAACATAACCCTATTTTTCCCATAAGTTCTTTTAATTATATAACACGATTTACCTAACACGACGTTTTCAGGAGACGTAACTACCGTGCTAAATGAGGGTCTACTGTATTTCTAGTGACAATAACTAAACCACCAAAAAAGACACCAAATATATTGTGAATCTTTGAAAGAGGGTGCTAGGTAATGTTCTCTCAATGGTAAACAACGCTTCACTGGTGTCCTGTGCTTGCGCGGAGCAGGCGGACACGTCTAATACCTTTCGATAACCGAGGAATTTTCGCTAACAGATTCGAAAAAAGCTTTCGTTTCGGCTTTAAGTTAACCAGGAACCTTTTGTTAACCGAGGGTCCACTGTACATTCATTACCTACCTTAAAATTTGTACTAGTCTTAAAGTAGGGTGAGAGGTGAGTATTTATTATAGAAAGAGGAAGAAGAAAAGAATGGAAAAAGTACAAAAGTTCACTGAACAAGGGTTAGCGTCAGGAATTAATACACGTTCGTCTGTGTTTGTTTACATTCTTGGCATCTCTTTCGTTCTCTCTGTTGTTTACTCCTTTAATAATAATCACTGGGGCACTCTAAATGTCATATTTAGTTGTACCACTCCTCACAAATACGACATTATTATTATCATCAACATACCTTGTTCACTGTAAAGGGGTTAGCTGGTGTGTTCATCTGTTTGTTTACATTCTCGGCATCTCTCTTGTTTGATGGCATCACACTTATTCTTGTGCCTACTACATACATAGACTCTACACTCTAATATAAACCCTCCGCTCAAAATTCTCCTCACCAACTTTATTAGGACCCATGACCATAACACAAGACACAGATCACTTTTTGATATACCCCATGTCCATATCACCCTGTGTAAAATTCTATGCACATAAAGGGTCCCAAAATCTGGATTCATTACCAGTAAATACTAAAATAACCTGGTCTGAACATCAATTTAACTCTTCTCAAAAACCACCTACTCACCTAAACTAAATACTCATGCTGTAAATTACTTTCAACAATGCTCACTGTTATTTTCCTATAATATAATTTCAAGATTTACTATTGATGTAACCATCCTACAAAACTTGTCACAATGTAATATCCTCAGATTGTAATTTGAGTAATTTATTAACTATTATAAGCTGGTAGATGGATCTATAATTTCTAACAAGTAGAACACAAGTAGTAGTCAACAGAGTAAAGTCTGAGGTGGCTCTGTGAAAAGTTCTGTTCCACAAGGCACAGTACTCCGCTCCCATCTGTTCCTCATCCTCATATCGGACACAGACAGGGATATCACACAGTGCCGTGTATTCCTTTGCAGATGACACCGAATCTGCATGACAGTGTCCACCGTGAAGACACTGCAAGACTCAAGCAGACATAAACCAAATCTTAAATGGGCTGCAGAAAATAATATGAAGTTCAATGATGAGAAATTTCAATTACTCTGATATGGAAAATGTGAAATTAAAATCTCATCGGAGTATAAAACAAATTCCAACCACACAATAGAGCGAAAAACTAATGTCAAAGACCTGGGAGTGATCATGACAGAGGATCTCACCTTCAGGACCATAACACTGTAGCAATTGCATCTGCCAGAAAAATGCAGGATGGATAATGAGAACCTTCAAAATCAGGGATGCTAAGCCCATGTTGACACTTTTCAGGTCGCTTGTTCTATCTAGGCTGGAATATTGCTGCACTAACTGCACCTTTCAAGGCAGGTGAAATTGCTGACCTAGAAAATGTACAGAAAACCTTCACGGCACGCATAACTGCAATAAACCACCTCAATTACTGGGACGCTTGAAGTTCCTAAACCTGTACTCCCTGGAACGCAGGCGGGAGAATGCATTATTATATACACTTGGAAAATCCTAGAAGGATTAGTACCAAACTTGCACACGAGTGTCACTCCTCGAAAGCAAAAGACTCGGCAGACGATGTAACATCCCCCCAATGAAAAGCAGGTTTGCCACTAGCACGTTGAGAGACAACACAATAAGTGTCAGGGGCCCAAGACTGTTGAACTGCCTTTCAGCATACATAAGGGATTACCAATAGACCCTGGCTGTCTTCAAGCAGGCACTGGACAGGCACCTAAAGTCGGTGCCTGACCAGCCAGGCTGTGGTTCGTACTTTGGACTGCGTGCGGCCAGCAGTAACAGCCTGGTTGATCAGGCTTTGATCCAACATGAGGCCTGGTCACAGACCGGGCTGCAGGGTTGTTGACCCCTGGAACTCTCTCCAGGTAAACTCCAGGTAATGTTTAACTAAAACAAACTATATCAATTTCTCTAGTATTAACCCTTTCAGGGTTATTGACGTACTAGTACGGCTTACGCCCTGGGGTTATTGACGTACTAGTACGCCTAAATTCTAGCGCCCTCAAATCAAGCAGAAACAGGCTGTTAGGCCTAGATGTGATAGAATGGGTCTGTGCGGTCAGTGTGCGCAGTATAAAAATTCCTGCACCACACAGTGCATAATGAGGAAAAAAACTCTGACCGTTTTTTGGTTTAAAACAGCGACTTTGCAGTCTATTTTCGTATGGTATTTATTGATGTATTCTCTTTTTCTTGGTCTCATTTGATAGACTGGAAGATATGTTACAGAAATAGAGATGATTTTGATTGATTTGACAAAGACAAGTACCTTGAAATTGAGCTCAAAGTAGCGAAAATGTTCGATTTTTGACGATGTTCAAGAGTAAACAAATCACACCATGCATCCAATACACATCAACTGGCGAGTCTAATATTCATGCACAAGTGCTCTAATATTATTTATACCATTTATACAATGATGCAGTTGTATACATAACAGTAAATTTTCTATTTTTGTGAGAATAAAAATTCAAAATGAAAAGCAAAAGTAATGTAAGAGGGGCCTGGAAACGTGACTAATGAACAGAGAAGACGTTATTTTAGTGCCAGGAATGTCTGCCTTGTTTATTCTGGACCCTATTTTGAAATTGGCATTGTTTGAAATTTGTGTGAAATTGGCCAAATTGCCATTTTCTGACCACAATTTTGGGTAGTTGTTATAGGTAAATAGGCGGTTTCGTGTAGTCAATCGATAGAAGAAATGGAGTTCTAGCGAAATAGCTATAATTTTAGTTGCCTGAAACATTGGAATTTGCCGAAAATAGGGCTCAAAGTGGGCGAAATCGCCGATGCGTAAGTGTCATGGCTGCCGCTAACTCGCGAAAGCATAATTCTGTTAGTTTTCGATCAAATTTCATAATTTTTGTGGCGTTTTGATCGGAAAAGATTCTCTATCATTTCATAAGAAAAAATAATTTTTTTTTTTTTTTAAATTCTTGGACCCTGAGAACGAGTTTCGGAGACCCCCCTTGGACCCTGAAAGGGTTAAGTAGTCTATAAGCCATTAGATTTATCTGCTCTTAATGCCATGGCATGATAGTGGCTCTCTTTGCACTTCAGTTCATGATTGTAATTACAAAATCTTGATGTAAACTTACAATAAGAATATATTATTATTATTATTATAAGGGCAAGTAAGTTCATTCAGGTACACATAAACAGTTACATAAATTATCATACATAGCAGCATATGTGTAGATTTCCCAGGATAACCCATTAAAATCAAAACCAAGCGCTAAACCCACTAGGGTCACATAGCGATAGAAAAACCCAAGAATGTCAAAGTAACTTTTTTTGGGTTATCCTGGGTAATCTACACATATGCTATGTATGATAATTTATGTAACTGTATTTATGTGTACCTCTACCTGAATAAACTTACTTACTTACCCTTAGATGCCATCATAAACAAGAGACACCAAGAATGTAAACAAACAAACACACCAGCTAACCCCTTTACAGTGAACTACTTTTGTAATTCTTCCAATCTTTCCTCCTCTTCCAAGTGCTGCTGCACTTCCAACTTTATGTTGTACTATGGGGTGCACAATAAAGTACAAATTTATAGACAAAATATGTAGTTTTGGAGATTGCTTGATGCTGAGACGCCGCGCTGTTGTTTCCATGACCAAACTTCTCGTACAGCATAGAATACCAACCAGTTGGAGAGACCTGGTTGTAAGGCCGAGCAGTCGTTAAACAGGTAGGTCATTAAGTGAGGAGTGCCTGTATTCTTTGACGAGACACTGATGAAAATTGTTGTGGTTCAAATAAATAAGATTTATAGCTTTGTAACACTAAGGCTAATGTCCATACAAAACTTAAGTTATTATCCAATTTCTGATTTTGTCTTATTTGACTTCTAAAAAATGCACCCTTTTAGTGCAGTACAATTTTTTTCAAAACTTTGTCTAACACAGGAAATTTTATTTCTGGATACGTCACTGTTTAAGGTTTATAAACAAAGGATAACCACAGAGTCCTAGACTTAGGTGGAACAAAACATTTAACTACCAATAAGTTTCACTTACCTGAACTTGTTTACGGTCAACACCACGTTGCCACGGGTCCAAGTCACCTGCAAAATGTTTTATTTACTTAGCTGGAATCTAAATAGTTCTTTACTACTGTAACATGCTTAGCAAACAATTTGAAGCCTAGTTCCTGGACCCATTATATACCACTATTTTATTATTGCATTTATGAGGGAGCTCTAAATCCACCTGAGGGAATGGGAGGCAATCAAGTTAGACTAAAGGATAGTGAAGATAGTCCCAATTCCTTTTCTCAAGAGTCCCTCACCAGCATCAAGGCACCTCCTTTGAAGGGTTTTACAAAGGGGTGTTCCTGTCTTACGAATTTACTAACTTTCTTCACTAAGGTATTTGAGGAGGTAGATCATGGTATTGAATATGATATTGTGTATGGACTTCAGTAAGGCTTTCGATAGAGTTCCACATCAGAGGATATTGAGGAAACTTAAGGCACACAGAATAGGAGTATAAATTTTTCCTGCGTAGAGGCATGGTTGACAAATAGACAGTAGAGTGTTTGCATAAATGGGGGGAAATCAGAATGGGGGCACATCACAAGCGGTGTTCCACAGGGGTCAGTGCTGGGCCCCTTGTTGTTCACAATTTACATAAACGACATAGATGAGGGAATAAATAGTGACATAAGCAAATTTGCTGATGACACCAAAATAGGCCATCAATTCATTCTAATGAGGACATTAGAGCACTCTAGGATGATTTGATAAATTCCAACTCGAGACAGAATACTCCGCCACTATTCAAGTCTTAACTTACTCAATATACAAAACACCCACACTTTTTATTGTGCCTACTACATACATAGGACACTGCACTCTAATATAAACCCTCCTCTTAACCCTTTGACTGTTTCGGACGTATATATACGTCTTACGAGCCAATGTTTCGGACGTATTTATACGCCTAAATTCTAGCGGCCTCAAATCAAGCAGGAGAAAGCTGGTAGGCCCACATGAGAGAGAATGGGTCTGTGTGGTCAGTGTGCGCAGTATAAAAAAAATCCTGCAGCAAGCAGTACATAATGAGAAAAAAAAAAAACTCCGACCGTTTTTTTAAATTAAAACGCCGTCTTTGAGGTGTAATTTCGTATAGTATTTATGGTTGTATTCTCTTTTTCATGGTCTCATTTGATAGAATGGGAAACATATTACAGGAATAGAGATTATTTTGATTAGTTTCATGATGCAAACGATCTTGAAATTGAGCTCAAAGTAGCGGAAATGTTAGATTTTTGCCAATGTTCAAAAGTAAACAAATCACACCATACGTCCAATACACATCAATTGGTGACTCTAATATTCTTTCACAAGTGCACAGATATTATTTATACAGTTTTTACAATAATTCAATAGTCTGCATAACAATAAATCTTCTATTTTTTGTATGAATAAAAAATCAAAATAGAAAGCAAGAGTAATGTAAGAGGGCCTAAAGACATGACTAATGAACAGATAACATCTTATTTTAGTGCTAGGGATGTCTGCATTGTTTATTCTGTACCCTATTTTGAAATTGACATCTTTTTTATTTTGCATGAAATTGGCAAAATTGCCATTTTCTGACCACTTTATTGGGTAGTTGAAATCGGTAAATTGGTGATTTCTTGTACTCAATCGATAGAACAAATGGAGTTCTAAAGAAATAGCTATGAGTTTGGTCGACTGTCCCAATGGAATTGGCCTAAAATAGGGCTCAAAGTCGGCGAAATCGCCGATGCGTATATATCACTGACATCGCTAACTTTGCGAGACCGTAATTCCGTAAGTTTTCAATCAAATTTCATACTTTTGGTGTCATTATAATCGGGAAAAGATTCTCTATCATTTCATAAGAAAAATAAAATATTTTTTTTTCCAAAATTTTCCGACATAGAATGACAGTTTCAGAATGGGGCCTCCGACAGTCAAAGGGTTAAACTCCTCCTTGACGGCTGCAACAGAACACAACCATAATACAAGACACAGATCACTCTTTGATATCCCTCGTGTCCATCTCTCTCTATGCAAAAAATGCTATGCACATAAAGGGCCCTCAGATTTGGAACTCACTGCCAGAGAACACTAAAGAACCCCTGTCTACAAATCAGTTTAAGACTTCTTAGAAATCACCTACTCACCCAAAACTAAACAGCTTCCAAGCTTTCAAATTCACCTCTATTACCACATACTGTGCTAAGGATCACAGTGTCACTCACCTAAATCTCAAAATTTCCAAAATAGATGCTCAAAGTTCATTATACAGTGGTACCCGACTTACGATATTTTTTCATTCCAGAATGCTGTTCAAGTGCCATTACCAAACGAATTTATCTCCTTAAGAAATGATGTAAAATAGACTAGTCTGTTTAGACCCCCAAAATTACACTTACAAAAGAATTTAAAAAAATAAACTTACATAAAGGGTGTGTTTGGGGACCATCGTAAGTCGGGATACCACTGTATTACTTAATACTACATGTACATTGTAAAAATCAATACCTGCACAAAATTGTTCTGACTTATACTCAATTGTATCAATCTCATATCGTAAACAACTTTCAACATGGCCCATTGTAATATTACCATATTGTAATTTGAGTCAATTTACTGTTTGCTATATATAAAAACAAATGTACAACTTTAACAAACTATGATCTATTTGTCTAGTATTAAGTAGTCTGTAACCCATCAAATTTAGTCTGCCCGTAATGCCTAGGCATGATAGTGGCTCTCTTTGCACTGCAAATCATTATTGTCCTATATAGAGGAACGCTGTAAAGCGGGGCCCTACCGTACATAAAAAGGCCCTAAATCTGGAAAACTCTGCCAGAAATCTCCAGAACCACTGGCTCAGCTAGCATTTTTAAAACTACAGTTAAAAACACCTTATCTCCTAACCTATCCCAGCCCAATATCATGAACATAGGTAACACTTTATAATCAATATATACTTACTCCCAATATCTGTATTCACCTCAAATGTTAATCACTCCATTGTGTCCACCTAAGGTTAATAATCTAAATTGTAATTCTTCCCTACAAAACTTATAAAAGCCATATAGCATGACCTAATAGAACATTCACTTCTCTTGTATTCACTGTAACTCACCTAATGACCATCTGTACTGTTATTGCCTTATTAATTTTAAGTTTGCTTGAAATGCTTTGCATATAAAGGGGCTTTTGGGATGTACACCCAAGTATTATATTCCTTTGTACAAACATGTATCATGCTGAAATGAATTATTATTATTATTACTATTTGTATCATAACTATCAAAATTATAACCATCAGAGCTGTAAACCCATCCATTGTAACTATGTATGTTTCTAAGGAACATATTATCATTTCTGCATCAATCCCAACCCTTTCCTCCACCTTAATCCTTTTTTTTTTTTTTCAACAAGTCGGCCGTCTCCCACCAAGGCAGGGTGACCCAAAAAGAAAGAAAATCCCCAAAAAGAAAATACTTTCATCATCATTCAACACTTTCACCACACTCATACATAATCACTGTCTTTGCAGAGGCGCTCAGATACGACAGCTGAGAATACATAGTCCCTCCCAGCTGTCACTATCCCAGACCCCTCCTTTAAAGTGCAGGCACTGTACTTCCCATTTCCAGGACTCAAGTCCAACTAAATTAATTAACTGGTTTCCCTGAATCCCTTCACAAAATGTTACCCTGCTCACACTCCAACAGATCGTCATGTCCCAAAAACCATTCGTCTCCATTCATTCCTATCTAACACGCTCACACATGCTTGCTGGAAGTCCAAGCCCCTCGCCCACAAAACCTCCTTTACCCCCTCCCTCCAACCTTTTCTAGGATGACCCCTACCCCGCCTTCCTTCCCCTACAGATTTATACACTCTCCAAGTCATTCTACTTTGATCCATTCTCTCTAAATGACCAAACCACCTCAACAACCCCTCTTCAGCCCTCTGACAAATACTTTTAGTAACTCCACATCTTCTCCTAATTTCCACATTCCGAATTTTCTGCATAATATTTACACCACACATTGCCCTTAGACAGGACATATCCACTGCCTCCAGCCTCCTCCTTGCTGCAGCATTTGCAACCCATGCTTCATACCCATATAAGAATGTTGGTACCACTATACTTTCGTACATTCCCTTCTTTGCCTCCATGGATAACGTTTTTTGTCTCCACAGATACCTTAACGCACCACTCACCTTTTTTCCTTCATCAATTCTATGGTTAACCTCATCCTTCAAAAACCCATCCGCTGACATGTCAACTCCCAAATATCTGAAAACATTTACTTCTTCCATAATCCCACTCTCCAATGTGATATCCAATTTTTCTTTATTTAAATCGTTTGATACCCTCATCACCTTACTCTTATCTATGTTCACTTTCAACTTTCTACCTTTACACACCCCCCCAAACTCGTCCACTAACCTTTGCAACTTTTCTTTAGAATCTCCCATAAGCACAGTATCATCAGCAAAAAGTAACTGTCAACTCCCATTTTGCATTTAATTCCCCATAATTTAATCCCACCCCTCTCCCCAACACCCTAGCATTTACTTCTTTTACAACCCCATCTATAAATATATTAAACAACCATGGTGACATTACACATCCCTGTCTAAGACCTACTTTTACCGGGAAGTAATCTCCCTCTCTCCTACACACCCTAACCTGAGCCTCACTATCCTCATAAAAACTCTTTACAGCCTTCAGTAACTTACTACCTATTCCATACACTTGCAATATTTGCCACATTGCTCCCCTATCCACTCTATCATATGCCTTTTCTAAATCCATAAAAGCAATGAAAACTTCTCTACCTTTATCTAAATACTGTTCACATATATGCTTCACTGTAAACACTTGATCTACACATCCCCTACCCACTCTAAAGCCTCCTTGCTCATCTGCAATCCTACTCTCTGTCTTACCTCTAATTCTTTCAATAATAACCCTGCCATACACTTTACCTGGTTATACTCAGTAAACTTATTCCCCTATAATTTTACACTCTTTATCCCCTTCCTTTATATAAAGGAACTATACATGCTCTCTGCCAATCCCTGGGTACCTTCCCCTCTTTCATACATTTATTAAACAAAAATACCAACCACTCCAGCACTATATCCCCCCCCTGCTTTAACATTTCTGTCATGATCCCGTCAGTTCCAGCTGCTTTACCCCCTTTCATTCTACGTAATGTCTCACGCACCTCCCCCACACTCACATCCTGCTCTTCTTCATTCCTAAACGATGTTGTACCTCCCAGGCCAGTACATGAAATTACCGCCTCCCTTTTTTCATCGACATTTAAAAGTTCCTCAAAATATTCCCGCCATCTACCCAATACCTCCAGCTCCCCATCTACTAACTCCCCTACTCTGTTTTTAACTGACAAATCAATTCGTTCCCTAGGCTTTCTTACCTTGTTTATCTCACTCCAAAATTTTTTTCTTGTTTTCAGCAAAATTTCTTGACAGAGCCTCTCCCATTCTTTCATCCGCTCTTCTTTTGCACTCTCTCACCACTCTCTTCACCTTTCTTTTACTCTCCATATACTCTACTCTTCTATTAACACTTCTGTTTTATAAAAACCTCTCATAAGCTACCTTTTTCTCTTTTATCACACCCTTTACTTCTTCATTCCACCACTCGCTCCTCTTTCCTCCTGCACCCACCCTCCTATAGCCACAAACTTCTGCCCCACATTCTAATACTGCATTTTTAAAACTATCCCAACTCTCTTCAACCCCCCCACTACTCCTACTTGCACTAGCCCACCTTTCTGCCAATAGTTGCTTATATCTCACCCTAACTTCCTCCTCCCTTAGTTTATACACTTTTACCTCTCTCTTACTTGCTGTTGCCATTTTCTTTTTGTCCCATCTACCTTTTACTCTAACTGTAGCTACAACCAAATAATGATCCGATATATCCATTGCCCCTCTATAAACATGTACATCCTGAAGCCTACCCATCAACCTTTTATCCACCAATAAATAATCCAACAAACTACTTTCCTTACATGCTATATCATACCTTGTATATTTATTTACCCTCTTTTTCATAAAATATGTATTACTTATTACCAAAACTCTTTCTACACATAGCTCAATTAATGGTTCCCCATTTACATTTACCCTTGGCACCCCAAATTTACCTATTACTCCCTCCACAACATTTTTACCCACTTTAGCATTAAGATCCCCAACCACAATTACTCTCTCACTTGGTTCAAAACTCCCCACACACTCGCTCAACATTTCCCAAAATCTCTCTCTCTCCTCTACACTTCTCTCTTCTCCAGGTGCATAAACGCTTACTATAACCCACTTTTCACATCCAACCTTTATTTTACTCCACATAATCCTTGAATTTATACATTTATATTCCCTTAATCCCTTATGGCCATTAAATAGTTGTAAGATCTAATATTTTAGAAGAAAAAAAAAGTGTACTTACCGAGACATTACCAGCTTCTTCTATAGTACAATTGAGGTTGACAGATGAGCCCGTGGATACGACAAGACGAGAATATTGGCGAGACACCAGGCGAGGGCCAGCCATGACTTTCTTTGGCTTCGTCAAGTCAGCTAGAACAGCAGTGAAGTTATACTTGGTGGCCTGAAGGTTGTCTGATCCCCGTGACCCCTGGGCAGTCACCCAAGGATACTCATAGTCTGATGGCAGATAATTATGAGGGTAAACATAATTCTTATCCTAACCTTTAAAAAAGTCATAAAGAAAATTGCAATATTGGTTGAACTATTTACTACCAAGAAAGATGGTGCTGGTGAGGGGTTCTTGCTCCAAGGAGGTGAACCTATCCTCCTTCAGATCAAACTCAATTGCCTTCCCGTCTCATGAGCAATATGATCATAACAGTTAACTATTTACTGTCACTGGGTCACTATTATTGCTTTTTGTTCTGATCTTATTTCTATTTACCTATTGTGTCACTGGTGACACCACGCATCTTACACACATATAAATACAAATATAAATCTTTATTTCAAAATTATAGTACATACAATAATCTGAAGGCTTGTATTATAATGATGGAGGAGCGCTAAACCCGTAGGGATTATACAGCACCTATGAGGAGGGGGCATGGGAGATATTCAGGCTCAACTCAGGAAACTGGAGCACAGATCCAATTCCCTAGATCAAGAGCCCCTCACCAGCATCAAGGAACCTCCCTTGAGGGGTGAAGGCTTATAAGATGCATATCATTTGGGACAAAAATTAGACTGTACCTAAAATACATAGTTAGAAGATAATTTATAAAAAAAAAAAATAGTCTGGTTCTAACAGGGTGAGTGGTATTAATTACAATATACAGTAGGGCCCCACTTATACGGCAGGTTAGGTTTCAGGCTACTGCCGGAAAGCAGAACACCAATTTTTCCACTTATAAATGCATATAAATGCCAGACAACACGTTTACACTAACTTATATTAAGTTAGTAATAGAACAAGGCATTAAAAAAACAATAAAAAGTAAAATACATACACAGTACTTTCATTACTTACCTTAAAATATTTATAGTTTAAATGTAAGGCAAGAGGTGAATAGTACAGTGGACCCCCGACTATCGGCCGGTCTGAGTATCGGCCGACTTGAATTTCGGTCGCTTTTTTCGGCCCAATTTTCCCCGAATATCGGCTGTTTCCCCGAGTTTCGGCCCGCATACCAGACTTGTCCACCTCCCCGTGCAGGCATCGTGAGCCAGTCTAGCTTTGTTTACCATTGAGTGAACATTACCCAGCGCGCTCATTCAAACATTTCACAATAATTGTGTTTATTGATTGTCACTGTGAAATAAGTCACCATGGGTCCAAAGAAGCTTCCTAGTGGCACCCCTGTGGTGATAATTTGTGAAAAGGCAAGGCAGTTGCACTCAGATCTTGTCAAGAAAATGCCTGGAACCAGTGCTGATGCAAGTGATTTTAAGGCCAGCAAAGGCTGGTTTGACAGATTTAAGAAACGTAGTGGCATACACAGTGTTGTAAGGCATGGTGAGGCAGCCAGTTCAGACAAACGTGCTGCTGAAAAGTTTGTGAGTGAATTTAATGTGGAATAAGGTGTAGGAATTTGTTGAAAAATACCACCCTGAGCAAGCTGAAATAAGCCATCTCTGCAACAAGTTCAGTGAAAGAGCCATATTGCACTTCAGGAACATGTGAAAGAGGCGCCAGAAACAGAGGACTGTGGGCAGTTATTTTGTGAGACAGGGGTTCAGTGACTCAAGATGGTCCTAGTGGCATTAAAAGGGAAGTAACCCCAGATAGGGCTTTGATACCTGAAGTCCTTATGGAGGGAAATTCCTCTTCCAAACACTAAGCCCTCCCTTACTCCTCCTCCCTATCTTCCAGATGCCAGCAAGTCTCTTCAATAAAGGTAAGTAAATGTTATTTTAAATGTAAATTTATAAATTTAATATGTATTTATAAATTTAATGCTCAATATTATTTTCCTATAATATAATTTCAATTTTTACTAACATGTTACTATTATGTAACACCCTACTCAAGCCCAAACTAAATACTCATATTATAAATTACTTTAAAAAATGCTCAATGTTATTTTCCTTAAGATAATTGCAATTTTATATTACCATCCTCCTAAACACTTGTTACAATGTAATATCATCATATTGTAATTTGAAATCAATTTTATAACTAGAAAAAACTCAATTTCTCTAATATTAAGTACATAGTCTATAAATCATTAGATTAAGCTACCCCTAATGCCATGGCATGCCAGTGGCTCTCCTTGCACTTCAGTTTATGTTTCTAACTACAAATATCTCTGTACAATTTGCAATGAAACAAAATTTACATTATGTGTTTTGTGTATGTAAAACTTTTTTTTTTTTTTTTTCAACAAGTCGGCCGTCTCCCACCAAGGCAGGGTGACCCAAAAAGAAAGAAAATCCCCAAAAAGAAAATACTTTCATCATCATTCAACACTTTCACCACTCATACATAATCACTGTCTTTGCAGAGGCACTCAGATAAAACAGCTGAGAATAGTCCCTCCCAGCTGTCACTATCCCAGACCCCTCCTTTAAAGTGCAGGCATTGTACTTCCCATTTCCAGGACTCAAGTCCAACTAAATCTATTAACTGGTTTCCCTGAATACCTTCACAAAATGTTACCCTGCTCACACTCCAACAGCTCGTCAGGTCCCAAAAACCATTTGTTTCCATTCACTCCTAACACGCTCACACATGCTTGCTGGAAGTCCAAGCCCCTCGCCCACAAAACCACCTTTACCCCCTCCCTCCAACCTTTTCTAGGACGACCCCTACCCCGCCTTCCTTCCCCTACAGATTTATACGCTCTCCAAGTCATTCTACTTTGATCCATTCTCTCTAAATGACCAAACCACCTCAACAACCCCTCTTCAGCCCTCTGACAAATACTTTTAGTAACTCCACACCTTCTCCTAATTTCCACATTCCGAATTTTCTGCATAATATTTACACCACACATTGCCCTTAGACAGGACATCTCCACTGCCTCCAGCCTCCTCCTCGCTGCAGCATTTGCAACCCATGCTTCACACCCATATAAGTGTTGGTACCACTATACTTTCGTACATTCCCTTCTTTGCCTCCATGGATAACTGTTTTTTGTCTCCACAGATACCTCAACGCACCAATCATGGTGGCTAGCGCTCTTGCTTCATGCACGGAGGGCCCGGGTTCAATTCCCGGCGGGGCCGAAACATTTCGAAGTGTTTCGTTACACACTCACACACAGACATACATACAACAGGCCTAGTGTCTAATCGACATGCGCCTAGGACAAAATGGTAACTAACCTTTTTTCCTTCATTAATTCTATGGTTAACCTCATCCTTCATAAACCCATCCGCTGACACGTCAACTCCCAAATATCTGAAAACATTTACTTCTTCCATAATCCCACTCTCCAATGTGATATCCAATTTTTCTTTATTTAAATCGTTTGATACCCTCATCACCTTACTCTTATCTATGTTCACTTTCAACTTTCTACCTTTACACAACCTCCCAAACTCGTCCACTAACCTTTGCAACTTTCCTTTAGAATCTCCCATAAGCACAGTATCATCAGCAAAAATTAACTGTCAACTCCCATTTTGCATTTAATTCCCCAAAATTTAATCCCACCCCTCCCCAACACCCTAGCATTTACTTCTTTTACAACCCCATCTATAAATATATTAAACAACCATGGTGACATTACACATCCCTGTCTAAGACCTTCTTTTACCGGGAAGTAATCTCCCTCTCTCCTACACACCCTAACCTGAGCCTCACTATCCTCATAAAACTCTTTACAGCCTTCAGTAACTTACTACCTATTCCATACACTTGCAACATTTGCCACATTGCTCCCCCATCCACTCTATCATATGTCTTTTCTAAATCCATAAATGCAATGAAAACTTCTCTACCTTTATATAAATACTGTTCACATATATGCTTCACTGTAAACACTTGATCTACACATCCCCTACCCACTCTAAAGCCTCCTTGCTCATCTGCAATCCTACTCTCTGTCTTTCCTATAATTCTTTCAATAATAACCCTGCCATACACTTTACCTGGTATACTCAGTAAACTTATTCCCCTATAATTCTTACACTCTCTTTTATCCCCCTTCCCTTTATATAAAGGAACTATACATGCTCTCTGCCAATCCCTGGTTACCTTCCCCTCTTTCATACATTTATTAAACAAAAATACCAATCACTCCAACACTATCCCTACCCCCTGCTTTTAACATTTCTGTCATGATCCCGTCAGTTCCAGCTGCTTTACCCCCTTTCATTCTATGTAATGCCTCACGCACCTCACCCACACTCACATCCTGCTCCTCTTCACTCCTAAACGATGTTGTACCTCCTTGGCCTGTACATGAAATTACCGCCTCCCTTTTTTCATCGACATTTAAAAGTTCCTCAAAATATTCCAGCCATCTACCCAATACCTCCAGCTCCCCATCTACTAACTCCCCTACTCTGTTTTTAACTGACAAATCCATTCGTCCCCTAGGCTTTCTTACCTTTTTTATGTCATTCCAAAAATTTTTCTTGTTTTCAGCAAAATTTCTTGACAGCCTCTCCCATTCTTTCATCTGCTCTTCTTTTGCACTCTCTCACCACTCTCTTCACCTTTCTTTTACTCTCCATATACTCTGCTCTTCTATTAACACTTCTGTTTTGTAAAAACCTCTCATAAGCTACCTTTTTCTCTTTTATCACACCCTTTACTTCTTCATTCCACCACTCGCTCCTCTTTCCTCCTGCACCCACCCTCCTATAGCCACAAACTTCTGCCCCACATTCTAATACTGCATTTTTAAAACTATCCCAACTCTCTTCAACCCCCCCCACTACTCATACTTGCACTAGCCCACCTTTCTGCCAATAGTTGCTTATATCTCACCCTTACTTCCTCCTCTCTTAGTTTATACACTTTTACCTCTCTTACTTGCTCTTGCCATTTTCTTTTTGTCCCATCTACCTTTTACTCTAACTGTAGCTACAACTAAATAATGATCAGATATATCCGTTGCCCCTCTATAAACATGTACATCCTGAAGCCTACCCATCAACCTTTTATCCACCAATACATAATCTAACAAACTACTTTCCTTACGTGCTATATCATACCTTGTATATTTATTTACCCTCTTTTTCATAAAATATGTATTACTTATTACCAAACCTCTTTCTACACATAGCTCAATTAATGGTTCCCCATTTACATTTACCCCTGGCACCCCAAATTTATCTACTACTCCCTCCACAACATTTTTACCCACTTTAGCATTAAGATCCCCAACCACAATTACTCTCTCACTTGGTTCAAAACTCCCCACACACACACTCAACATTTCCCAAAATCTCTCTCTCTCCTCTACACTTCTCTCTTCTCCAGGTGCATAAACACTTACTATAACCCACTTTTCACATCCAACCTTCATTTTACTCCACATAATCCTTGAATTTATACATTTATATTTCCTCTTTACCTGCCATAACTGATTATTCAACATTATTGCCACTCCTTCTTTAGCTCTAATCCCATTTATTTCTCCCCACTGAAACTCTCCTACTCCCTTCAGCTTTGTCTCACTTAAAGCCAGGACATCCAGCTTCTTTTCATTCATAACATCTACAATCATCTCTTTCTTATCATTCGCACAACATCCACGCACATTCAAACATCCCACTTTGACGGTTTTCTTCTTTTTCTTTTTAGTAAATCTATACAGGAAAAGGGGTTACTAGCCCATTGTTCCCGGCATTTTAGTTGACTTTTACAACACGCATGGCTTACGGAGGAAAGATTCTTATTCCACTTCCCCATGGATATGAAAGGAAAAGCAATAAGAACAAGAACTATTAAGATTAAATCAAAGAAAACTCAGATGAGTGTGTATACATAAACGTGTACATGTATGTGTAGCGTGACCTAAGTGTAAGTAGAAGTAGTTATTCTTTAAAAAATGATTTTTTTGTGAATATTTTTGGGTGTCTGGAACAGATTAATTGTATTTACATTATTTCTTATGGGAAATAATGGTTCGACTTTCGGCCAGTTCGGGCCTAGCTCCTGGAACGGATTACGGCCGATACTCGGGGGTCCACTGTACTTATTTATAGGAAGTCAGGTGTAGGTAGCCATAGCTCCCAGTCCCAAACTTAATATACAATATTTAAAGCAGCGCAGAGAGATAAAATACACATACAGTACACTCATTATTTACCTTAAAATATGTGTAGTCTTAACCCTTTCAGGGTCCAAGGCCATTTTTGGAAGGGGTGCACCAGTGTCCAAGAATTTAAAAAAAAAAAAAACTTATTTTTTTCTTATGAAATGGTAGAAAATCTTTCTGAAGGTAATAAAACAAAAAGTACGAAATTTGATTGAAAATTGAAGAAATTATGCTCTCGTGAATTTTGATGCGTCAGCGATATTTACACATCGGTGATTTTGCCAAATTTGACTCCCATTTTAGGCCAATTATATTATTCCAGTCGACCAAATTCTTTGCTATTTCACTAGTATTACTTCTATTGTATCGATTGAGCACAAGAAATCGCCCAGTCAACTGTTTTAACTACAAAATAAAGTGATTGGAAATTGGTAATTTAGCCAATTTAACTCAAAGTTCAAAATATTCCAATTTCAAAATAGGGTGCAGAATAAACAATGCAGGCATTCCTGGCACTAAACTAACATTTCCTCTGTTCATTAGTTACGTTTTCAGTCTTTACAAATGAATTCCATTTTGATTTTTTATTCACATAATGAATTTTTATTCAAACCAAAAAATTGAAGATTTACTGTTATGCAGTATTGTAATAATTGTACAAATAATATCACCACATTTGTGAACATATATTAGACCCACCAGCTGGCGCGTATTAGACGTGTGAGGTCATTTGTTTACTCTTGAACATTGGCAAAAATTTAACATTTCCGCTACTTTGAGCTCAGTTTCAAGCCATTTCCAATACTAAAACCAATCAAAATCATCTCTATATCTGTAATATATCTTCCATTCTATCAAATGAGATCAAGAAATCGCAAATACAACAATAAAAAGTACACAAAAAAAAAAACACTGCAAAGTCGGTTTTAATTGAAAATTACGATTTCAGTTTTTTTTCTCTCATTATGCACTGTGTGCTGCAGGATTTGTTTTATGTGGTGCACACTTACCACATAGATGTATTCTCTCATATCCAGGCCCAAATTTACCGCTCACAGCTTATCTGAGTGAGCTGAGCTCATGACGTAGAACTATGGTTTGGACCCTGAACTCAAAGCCGTAAAACTACGGCACGGACCCTGAAAGGGTTAATGTAGGTTAAGAGGTGAGTAGTATTTATTTGCAGGAAGTCAGGTATAGGTAGCCGGTAGATGTAGGTATTTATTCCGCCTGGGCTACATACCTACACCTACCTACATAGCTCACGATATTTAATGCAGCCCAGAGCCATATTACCACCGACATACTATGTTCACCGAGTTTAATAGTTTCCAACAACTACCT